>JAZGTJ010010460.1:0-18065 GCA_036877575.1 Botia almorhae
ATGGAAATATTTAAAAAACTGTTTCTCAGAAGTCTTTCTGCAGAGGACTTTAGCATCAACAGCAATAACCCCCAAGATCTGAATTGGGGTGATTTGCTTGATTGCAAATTAGATTGTAGTTTACTGTAGGCCAGTGAGTTATGTTTAATGACATGTAAATTAAATAATATATTGACTTTTAAAGCCACTTTCTGTAAAATCTGTCACCCCCCTTTATATTTGACGTTAGGTTGAAAGAGAAAGAAAGACAGAAAGAGAGAAAGAAAGACTGAGATGTGTGAGGTAATTTAAGATAAACATGTTATTATTCTAACAGTCAGATGGTGTAAAGCCCTACAGAGAAAAAGCATTAACAATTCATAAAGGTTAAAATAACTGTTTATTCTGATGATTTCTATGAAGGATGCTAAGAAGCTCCCCTTTGGATTGCCAGCTTAGCCAATTAAATCGCAAATACAAACTAAAGAAGAATGCGTGCTTACGAGCCACTTACACTTACGATCTTACGACAGATCGCAAACACTGAATACTGAAAAATACATTCAATTTTGTTCAGTCAAGTTTCATTTTCTTGGTGGGCTTTTTTAAAGATATTTCTTTGAGTGAACTGTCATGACTTTGTAAAAAATCAAGATTACATTTTAAATTTAAGCATGTTTTGTGTGGTACCCAGCCTTTGAAAAACATTCTCTCTCTCTCTCTCTCTCTCTCATGCATCAAAAAATAATAAAAATACACATACTACAATCAGAAACACAATCATAGGACTCAAACAAAGATAATTAATTAGCACCAATGTATTGCTCATACACACATACAGTACATACACAAACAGTACACACGGACACACATTTCCAAAGTATTTTCATGAATTTTTCATCGCAGGAAGAATAAGGACAGCCATGTGCACATGTACCTTGCCTTCATCACTGCCTCCTATTTGATAAAAATAAGCAGCACATTTACAGAACCTTGCTGATTTGCCTTCTAAGTGTCACATACAAGATCCTCTAAAACAGTGCCCTACGAAGGTAGTAAGACTCTTAAACAATTTTTAGGTTATACATTGTACATTGAAAATGTACATTAGTTGGAATAATCACATACCTTTCTGGAACCACATCTGAACACTTCTGTTAATATCTATGCAACCACCTGTTGCAGTCAGTTTTACATGGATTTGATCTTACATCTGTTTTGTTCTATTGTTGTTTGAAATGCAGGGTCACACCCTTACCTTAACAGGAGCAGAAGGCCCACCACCGAAGGGTGCCAGGCTGGCAGGAGGGTCAGTGATGTAAGTTTTCTTGGGGGGAGTGGGCTGGTATCCTTGGTTGACTGGAGAAGCAACGTGGTGACTTGGCTCAGGTCTCCATGTGTTTTGACCTCCATAACCAGAAGATCTACCATAATGCTGGTCCTGGTAGCCTCCAGATGGAGCTGGGCAGAATCCCGGCTGTGGAGGTCCATATGCAAAGTCAGGACCTCTGGGTTGAGCTGGCATGTATTGCACCTGGGCTGGGCCACGGATGGGCTGCTGCTGGGGTCCAGGCTGGGCTGCCCTGACCTGAACATTGAAGGTGGGTTGGCTCGGGGTTGAAGCGGTGGTGTAGGAAGCTGGAACAGGTTGGGGATTGGGCTGGTATTGAGGACGTGGTGCAGTGGAAGCCGCAGGAGGGGTGGCTGCAGGGGCCGGTTTCGGGGTGGATTTTTTGGTGGCAGTTAAAGGGGGCTGGGGTGGAATGACCATGCGTCTATAACCTGTTACAGGGGCATTGGCGCCTGTCGCAGCTGGGCTTGTAGAATTCTGTCAAAAAAATAGGAAACATAATAAATATGATTTTATAAATCTAGCACCATGCTTTAACACAAAAAGCTTATAAAATTATTAGTCATTATATGATTCAAACCTGCATAACTCATCTATGGTAATTTATTTACCATTATAAAACAGATTTTCAGTTTTCACCCGGATGCTGATCAGTCAATATGACCTTTTTGTATTTCTGCGCAGCACCCAAAACTGATTGCTATTATTGTTGCATAGCAACAACTTGTTACTGTGTCCAATAATGTCCTTCAACTGTGACTATGAAGCAAGGCCTCCTTACTGCAATAAAAAATAACATACAGTATCACTCAGATTTGACTGAAACTCTGTTGAGGAAAGTGTTTCCTGAGAAGTGTTTCCTATGGTCCTTTATCATATCTATTTTTTACAACCCAATTGTTTTTTGTCCACTGTGAAGTTGATGTAAATGTTGTGTTGACTATGATCGTTATCAAGGTTCACCACCCAGTGAACAAACTGTACACCTATCGCTCAGAGCACCAAAGCTTGCTTCTATGGCTGCAAAGCTTGCGGGCAGTGAATCAGAACTGTAATTGGCTAGTATGCTATAGTAGTTAATGATGGGACAGACATGTAACAATGAGAGGTGCTTCTAGTGAACATCAGAGGCAGTAGAGCCGTCATAGGGCCACAATTTAATCATCCCACATCTCACAGCGCAAGTAATTATAAATGCCGATCGATACACAGGGCAAGTGCAACAGCCATCAGCTGGCCATGCCCGGACCACAGCCACTCATAAACTTCAGCTAATAAAGCTTTGAGATTTAGAGCTTAGAGGAAGGTATAAATTGTTTTGGAGGAGAGAGAGCGAACTCCCAGGCAGCTTGACGGGAGCAGAGACAATAGTGCTGATGCTAGCTCGTTGCACAGGGTGGAGGCTAAATCAGAAAGATTTGTGTCTTCAGCTTATTCCTGGGTTTTTTGGCCCTTAACAGTCTATTCAGTGTCCAGAAATGGCTGTCCCACAGAGCCGGAGGACAGGCAAAATTTTTGTAAATGTAAAAAGATTATTTCAAATGGCAAGAGACACTAATCTAGATACAACAAGATCAATCTTAGCTGTTAAGAGCATTTGTGTCTATGTCTGATTGCATTAAGAAACCAAAGAGAAATTTCCATTCAATAAAACTGGCTGAATTTATTCATCTATAGGAGGCTCTGTCATAACTAACCGGCTAAATGAAGACCAAAGAGACTCTAATTCCATGATGAAACATTCAGTAATAGTCTCCATGATAACACGTCATTGCCTCAAGCAGAATTTCATGTTTTAGGCATGTCTATGAAGTGAATGTGCCTGTAAAATGTTTTAATCTTGTGGTGATGCCCATCTCTCCATGAATTCAGACAGGAAGTGTTTGGTTGTGCAGGGAAAGATGCTGTTGCATCACACTTCAGACGGGTTTCATGGTTCAAGACAACTTGCTGAAGAAAGTGGGTCAGAAAGAGTTTTCAATGAAAGACTTTATGGTTTAACATACAAGTACACATGAAACGGTTTCACAACATATGGTTTTGTGGTTTTAACACTATGCACTTTAACACTACAAAATGTTCTGTTAAATTTGCAGTACAAAGCTGGCCAAAACAGTGACAATAGTGACAAACAGACATTGTTCTTTATTGTCAATGATTTTTTTACTGTAAATTATTATGTAAAATTACATGCTACGTACAAATAACAATATTTCATTGTAAAAGTACATGTATTGTCTCGGAATATATACTTTTCATCATATCATAATCACAGTCTTTACTCCAAAACAACTTACAGTCGATTATAGTAAGGACCTAATTATGTACAGTGAATAGTGTACGTTCAGTCCAGCGTAGATGATTGGAGGTTTCACACTTTTTCCTCATACACTACATTATCAAAATGTACATTAAAATAAGGAATTCATAGGCTGATAAGCGCCTGTGAAATATTGTAAAAATATTAAAAATAAAAAAATATTATTGTAAAAATATTGCTAAAGAAAAGTGCATAAGTAAATGACTCCTCCAAGGTGACTGTGCCAGTTACAATTACATTTTAGAATATCAAAGTCTAATAGCAAAGACTGAATCAAATAGATCACTAGTGGTAAATCCTCTAATGACCTACAAACTAGCTGTCATTAACCTATGCTTTTCTTTTTAGGTTATTGCCTTAAGCCAACATGAGAATGAGAAATCAATTACCAGTCCTATCATATGATGACAAGAATGAAGCTCCATGCCAGAGGCAGAGGCCTGTTCTTTAAAGACACAAATACGACCTGTTATAAGGGCTGACAGCTCTGGTAAAGATCGGAAATGGGGTTTGGGGTGATACCGTGAGCGTGATGTCCAATTAAGGTAACCAATCACAGCTGTTTATTAACCTATCAGAGCAAATGAAGATCAGTGGTAACTCATGCGCTCTGTCACGTTCCACCTTTACATTTAACAGCAGGAAGTGTCTTGTTCTCTGTTTCACAGGACACGGTTTTTTAAATGAAGGACAAACTGTATTCCACTCTTTTCCTAATGTGCTGAGCTGCATTGAGAAAGGCTCGCCGTGTTGCCCATTAAAATGAGAAAAATGATAAACGATGTGAGCCTGATTTGTTTTATCTTAAAAATAATACCTTAGGCCTTGTGACACAAAAGTCAAATAGACTTGAAAAAGGCCCCATGAAATATTTCACACTCTTAACTCAATTTCCGTTTCAGTGATTAGGAGTGATGTTTCTGTCTGCATGCAAATGTAAAACACCCTAAACGTGCCCTTCAGGAAGTGAAATTACTCAATTTAAATGTTTCATGCTATTTTAAATACTTGATATTATTAATTTATCTATAAAGACCTTAAAACCTAACATTTACTTAGCAGACGGCTAGAAATGCAAATAAGGCCCTAAAAATAATTACATTGTCATGGCACATTTTACAGGCATTAGATTAGAGAAGAAATCACTTCTTTATTTGAGGGTGAAACCAGGGGTAGGATAAGACTGGAATGAAACGGCACATCACAGATTTCCTTGTGAAAACAAATTAAGAAAGTTCTGTTTTGCAGATGAAGTTAAACTATGTCAACATACTCATGAAACCATGGAAATATACACTTCTGTTCCCAACTTCAGTTTGATCAGAGTATTCTAAAACTTCAGCTTTAAAATCAACTTAAAATGTTTTGAACTTCAAACTTCAAATATAGATAACAGGTAAATTCCAAGTCAAAAAACTTAAAGGAATCTTACTCTGCATTGGGAAAAGTACAAAGGATGAGCTTGCTTGCCAACATGGCGTAAAGAAATAGCCCCCCCAAAAATGAGTTCTGTCATTATTTGCTCACCAACACATCATTTCAAACCTGTATGATTTTATTCCTGGTAAAACCAAAGGAGAAATATGGCAGAGCTATTTTTTGAATTAAATAAATATATATACTAGGGGTTGTTTTTCTCCAAAAAGGACACCATCAATAAAGTATAAATGTTGTCCATATAGCTTTTGCACTATACAGTATTTGAAACCTTCTAAACAGACTAAAACTTATGTTGTAACTTACTATAAAATAGGAGCTGGGACAATATGCTATAAATATTTTATTTTCTGTTTCACAGAAGGCAGAAAGTCACAGAGTTTTCGATAGACATGAGAGTGAGTAAATAATGACAAAATTTTAGTTTCTGAGTGAACTACTCCATTAAGCAACACTTAACATGGTAGATCTGGAACATATTGTTTGTGTTTATGCTCAGTCTCTGTTTACGGCAGCAACTGGACACTAATTCATACTGAAAACTGCTGCATGTTAAAAAATATGAGATTGGACACCTTCTGGTGAATGAGTTTGTGTTCTGGTGGAAGATGTGTGCTAAAATTTGTTGTATCTTTGAATCTTTGTACTACTTTTTTGGACAGGAAAGGGAAAATGAGGGAGGAAAATCTCTTTATGCAAGCAATTTACATTTCCTTAGCACATAATTTATTACATTTGTTACAAGCTTTAAGTAAACTGCATCTTTAGTTGCTGTAAACCGCTGTGTGTGTGTGTCCAGCGAGAATCTCTGAAAAGTCTTTAAAAGAAACTTGTCTTTTTCCCTTAAAGTCATGATTCAGACTGACTTTTACAAACAACTCAAGTGTGAAATTTTTTCTGAAACTCCACTCAAAGGCTTTTTGACACATTAGAATAGATTAGGAGAGAGCATGCATGGCTCCAGGGCCTAAGTAAATCTGTTAACTTTGCATTTCAAACCATGAGGTCTGACGGGAGGGGAAACCCCATCACTGCAGGAGAGTTTGCAGACTTGTGGTCTATGTCTGCTGTGCATTTAAACAAACGGAGATGGACTTTTCTTTTCAGCCACCTGGGCTGCAGGTCAGGCAGGTTCACAGGGTAAAGGAAAGAGTTTAAGAGTTCATTAGTGGGCGCAACTCTGCGTTGAATCCCTTGTTGCTTTCGGTCATCATCTTTTATCTGTGTCGCAATCAAATTCTGCAAGACGTAGTAATTGTCGTCTCTTTAGGGGCGCCGACGCACTTGCACAATAAAAGCCAATCGGGCGCAGACTAATGTGACTATCTCCTTCCACACACATTAAAAAACAATCTCTACTTTCCACACTCAAGCAGTTATGGGCACCCATCTTCGAAAATAGGTTGTGATAAGTTACATTAAATAGGATTCAAGATGTTCCACTGACAAATGGCCTCCTGCTGTTTTGAACTTTTGCACATTTGAATATAAAATACATCTTGTAACAGCTGAAAGGTTCATGTGATGCCGAGCTTAGCCATAACAGACAACATTACTACAAAAATCAAATGTTAAGCTCCACAAACAACATGAAACAAAAGAATCCATTTGGATATTATTAGTTCCCCTCTGAGTCATACACAAAATGTTGTTACTGGACGCTCCACACTTCACAAGAGTTTCATAATCACTGGCTTTTGACATATGCCACTACTTTCAGACTCAGATAGTACATCTCTTGACTTTTTCCACACTCATGACATATGGGCCCTTTTTCTTTGAGTAAATGAATTAATAGTATTAATATATTTCTATTAATAGAAATCTAATTCATAAAAATATCTTCATCTGAAAACAAAAAAATACACCCTTACTGATTCTTATGTTGTTCCAAACCCATATTCTGTTACATTTTCCATAATACACCAAAGCTTTAAACTGTTCTTTTCATATAATTCAGTGACATCTGTCAAGCTCCATAAAATGCCAAAAGACAGCACCATAAAATAAGTCCATACAAATTGTCAACTAATTGTTTGTTGTAACCGAACATGAAGATTATCAGTAACTGTAACTGCTTAAATGTCCTGTTTCTCTGTTCCTTAAGCAAAGCATATGGGACTATCAAGGACTATTTTTATTTGTTTGTTTGTTTGTTTGTTTGTTTGTTTGTTTGTAGCTTGAAACACATTGCTACTATGAACAGTCACTGGATGTAAAGAGCTATAATGTAACTATAGTACTTGAAGAAGACCGAAAACATCAGACATCTGCATCTGTCACTGTCGACATTCTCAAAACAATGAGCCACTGAATCTGATAAGTAAAGGTATTACCAGGGAGCTGTAATTGTGACTGAAACATGCATTATATCAATCACGAAACTGTCCATCAAAGAGATTCTTCTCAGAAAACTTTCATTTACATGATTTGAGTGGGAGTTTGTTTTTTTGAAATTCCACATAGGGGGCTTTCATTTCTCCTCTTCTGTTTCATTTTGAGCTTTCGTTCCTCGCCTAACTATATTCACCAACAGTTTCACAGAAACTACAGACAGAAACGTGTATTCTTCAAAGGGCTGATGCGTGTTCATGATATGGGGACGTCATAGATGTCAAGGGCTATGTATAGGGGCAATGAGAAACACTGCATATGTTACACACTTACCCACCAAACCAAGTTTCTGGGAAACGGTACTAATAATACAGATAATATTAATATTAATAAAACTTTATATACCTCATGTCTATCCCGTGCAGTCATTCATTCATAACATACGCTGCATATCAATATCCGTGAGAACTTGTAAACCAGATATTTCAGCCTACACATGATAGTTATATAGATTATATGAAGAACTTCTATAAATCTGGAGTCAGAATCTATTATTTCTCATTCGACTGTGTCTGGCTATCACTGGTGTATGGGTACACAGTTTAGACACCCTCCCCTGAGAGGTCAAGTTAGGGCCAAATATGTTTCCCAACAATGTCAAAGTCATCAGACCCTACGGTGGCCAATCAGTGCTCTCAATTCTCTGTGGGAGGAGGAAGAGGAGGTCTCGCAAATGTTTGGTGACAGTCCTCTTGAGGGTGAGCAGTTCAGCAGGGTGGCTCAGAGGGCAAACATTGTAACGTAAACAGGTTCTGATGACAGCTTCAGCATCTCCATCCACAATCTGCCTTTGCGATTGGCTGAATGCGTGTGAAACAGACACACGAGGGATAGTATGCAGTTTATTAGACTAACGCTCAGTGACGGCTGCATGGAGCGCCAGTGGGCATGCTCCTCTCGCCACAGTTGGTCGCTCCTGTCAAAACTCAGAACCTGCTACCATGCTGACCTTAAGGTCAACGGCTGCCACAGGCAGTTGGGCGCTGCAGTCCCACTGGCCTCCTTCCTACATTTATTACCCATATCTCCCTGTATAGCTCTCCTTCATTTTCCTGGAAGTGTAGAACACAACTATGCTGTACAACCAGTTAAAAGCCTCTTACCTAGTTAATTATTTAAAAGAATAGTTAATCTAAAAATATGTCATGTTGTTCTAAACCCATAAGGAACTATTTAGCACAATTTTTAGGTTGCATTTTTTCATGCAATAAAAGTGAAGACATTAAAGCTGTCAAGCTGCAAAATGGCAGAAAAGTACCATAAAAGGTGTCTACCCTAAATTCTAATAGCATGCAATATTTCAAGCACTTTAAAGCCATGTGATGCATTGTATAAGAAAAAGGAGGAAATGTAGGTGATTATTTACATATTAATTAGCGTTTTCCAGTTGACACGTTTATGATAAACACAAGACCACCTGTGTTTGCTTACAGCCGGAAACGCAATGCAATTGAAACCACGTAGGAGGACAAGGGAAAACAAACATTACTGGTTATCATGCAATAGGTCTAAAAGTTTGAGACTTCAGAGCAATGTCAGGTTTTCAGTAAATTATGATGTGTTCTCCACACGGCTCTCTTGTGGCTTTAGAAACATTGAAATACAGCCCATGAGTCATGAGGACTGCTTTTATGGTATTTTTATGGTATTTTTATGGGACCCACTTCACTTTTGTTGTACAGAAATCTAAACATTCTGCTTTAACTTCTTTTGTCTTTCACAGAAAAGCTAAAAAACATAGGCAGATTTCTCTGACCAAAAAGCACTAGCTGGACACACACACAAACAAATATTCACTATCTCCAGTAATTCAATAAATAAAGAAAATAAAGAAAATAAACTGATAAAAAAATGATCTTTCTGAGAAGATTTAATGAACCAAAATTAGTAAATGATCTAGTACATCTTAATTAATTGAACAAATTACAGAGAGACAAAAAAGCCCTTTCCCAAACAGACACACACACACACTCCACTTTGTGGAAAGTGTGAGAGTGTACTAAGGTTAACATAAAAACTGAAATAAAGCTGCTTTTATCACCTGTCAGACACTGATTGGGATTAACTGTGTCTGTTCTGTCTGTAACATGTTTTATGAGTGTGAAGGGGATGCACAGAGCATGAAAATGTCTTTTCATGGCTGGTCTGTTGAACTGGACACAAGTGTTGCTTATTTCTGACCAGCAAAGCTTGAGGTGTTTATTGCACCGCACATACATAGTATAAGAGTGTATTCTTTTAATTACAATGTTATTGGCTTTAATCTCTTTCATTATAGACCTTATAAAGATTACCAGCATAATTCAAATTCCTCTTAATTTTAACCATCAATCTATAGTGAAAAATCCATTTATCTAATGTATTTATTCCGTGGCATTGGCAGTGAGGCCCTGTGCACAATTTCATCAAATGATCTTAAGACATGTTCATTTAAACACTGCTATTTACCATACAAAAGGACTACATTTCACAGCTCGCCTCATGGCAGCAGTAATGTAATAGATCTCACCTTCTTTAGTAGGAGACGGACAACAGGATTATGTCTCAGAGTGGCAACTAAGCTGACAATAGCTTTAAGCAGCCGCACACCTCCTTTCTATTTAGGAAAAAGATAAGAGGAAATTGGGGGAACGAAAGGATGAAAGGCAGAAGACGACTGTTTTTTATGACCTTCTGCGCATGTTTGGAAGAGCGTGCTGTTTGTGGAGCAGAGCCCAGACATAGGCGGCTATGTGGGTTGTTTATGCATAACACGTCCATAATTGTTTTTTTAAGATTCATTTGTGACAAATGATTTTTTAAAATACAAATATGTAAAAAAAATATTTTTGCTTTTGTAAACTAAATGCATTTTACCCTTCTGGCACATTATTTTATTTATTTTTATTTTTTGCATTTGGCAGACGCTTTTATCCAAAGTGACTTGCATTGCATTATACTATACATTGATTCTGAGTATGTGCAATCCCTGGGATCGAACCCATGACTTTGGCGTTGTTAACGCCATGCTCTATCCACTGAGCTACAGAAAAGCTATTTACTTATTTAATTTTTGTTTCATAACAACACTTAATGGCAATTTCTCTTCGCACGTAAATTAACCTCGTTCAAAGGATGTCTACACGATTAAGATAATGACAAATTGTATTGAAATGTGACATAGATTACACAAAGGTTACATTAACAACAAGCAGCATTTCAGTAATTTAGTCACAAGGCATAAGGACAATTCACGTTTAATTCCCCCACCACCTGCACTTAAACCTAACAACATTTCCAACAGCGCTTTAGAGAACACATGTTCTCTCAGGTGAGTTAACATACCCTCTGCCTGACCTCAGGCTACAAACCCACAAAGCACTAAACACACACCTGCACATCCCATATAAAAGTATAAGGTGTGTTTGCGCAGTCAGGAGAGCTGTAATTAGGCTGAAAGCACATTTCTAGGGTAAAAGTACTGCAAGAAGTGTGAACTCCAATTCTCTCATAGAGGTGTCAAGAAAGTTGGCGACAAATAACAGCATGGCGACAAATAACAAGCCCTGCTTTTATAGTCTCAGGTCTATTTCGTCAGCTCACGTAGGGACATGAGGAGTCTTGACAGAGGTTTATGAGCAGGAGACTGAGAAGAGGCAGAGATGGGAAAGGGTTTAATTGAATAGAGAGCTTGGAGCGGGCCAAACTGTCAGCACTTTAATTGTTGTTAGAGTGCTAGCGATGTAACTCACTCTGTAAACATACTATAGAGACTAGAACCGAGTGGACGTTCACTGGAGACTGCTGTGGTTGAAAAGACTGAGCTTAGCACTTGAAGTGCTTTCTTCTCTCTTGATAACGTCAAATGTAGATATGTAGGTAATTATTCACAATATTGTGAGCAACCTACGCAGTTTATTAGACCTGGCATACACCACTAATATCCCAAATGACTGTACCGACCACTTAAGTTCTCTGAGGGGAGCAATGGCTGACGAATGGAGATGGCTATAGTGAGAGAATTCAATCACAGATTTACAATTCTCTGAAGCCCACAAGACTTCTTTATTCTTTAAATCTTTAAATCCTTATKAWTKAAATCTTTATTCGCAATGGCTGAGCAAGAACGAAGCACAATTAAGAACAAGAACACTAAAATGTGGACCTTCTCCCTGACTGAGGTGATTTTAAAAGATTTCCTGAGTTACTTCCCAAAGTAAATGACTTTAGCTATTGGTTCACCCACACCTGCATTTTTCTCGTGGCTTGAGAATGTTGAATAAAAAGTTGGGTGGACAGTAAGTAAAGAGGAAGTGTACAGTACATGCTTTAAAAATTAAAATGTAATTATATTGTGATCTGATGGAACTGGCCATTCTGTCTTTTCTATCAAACACATGGAAGCATGTGGCAGATGCGTTATATAAATTGACTTAAAATGACGCGCATTCAAGCTATACATTTGATGAGTAGGTGCATTCCCTGGGAGTCAAACCCATAACCCCACACATATGCACTAAAGTCAAAATGGATGTATAAACCTACAAATGCACACCTTGTTAAGTTTCTGTTGTATATGTACAGTAAAGGTTTGAGAAGTTCTATTTTACGGACAAACTCTAAAACCCGTTTCAATCCATCCGTCCATCCATCAGGGGCATGTGTGTAAAAGCATGGTTTTGGTCTCACAAAACATAGTCCATAGTTCCTAGCCAGGAAGTGCACTTTAATTAAAGCTTGCAACAGGTACTATTAGACCAAGATTTCAGCAATAGAGTGCAACAATAGGTTTCCACAAGAAAAATCACATTAATTTCATGCCTTAAAAAGTACATAGCTCATAGCATCCAGGTGGAATGATACATCCACAACTACAGCTGTGGAACCACTCAACTTGTGCTAAACTGTGGAAAACCTGAATAATGCACAAGTCCTTCAGGGTATAGGGCTCACTAGGAGATGGCTCCTTCTCTATGTTTTCCTCTCTGACCAAAGTTTGTAAACAAACAAAGAGTCAGGGTTGGAAAAAGAGAATTTTGTGACTGAGACCACTCTTCATTTCAAAATCCTTTAAACCGAGTGCGAACCCCACTTTAAAAACGACCGTGGTCTGAATCTAATGAGACAGATTAAAGAAAATAATCTAGAACAACAGTCATTGTAGTTAAGTTTCCACAAGCTCTCTGTGTACAAACCCCCTCTCTCACCACATTATTGGCTTAGTCTTATCTAATCTACATTAACAAGCAGAGTTCAGTTCTCACATTAGCTAACACAAATACATGTGGGCTGTTTCTCACTGCTGAGCCGATGCTGAATGAACAGTGACAACCTTATAAGTGTTCTATGCCTTATAATAAGGCATATAATATGCCTTATATTAAGGCATATAATATGCCTTATATAAGTGTTCGATATTCATTTATTAATTTATATAACTATGTATTATTATACTATATTCTATCCTATTGAACATACAATATATTGACCTTTTATTTACTTCTCCCACATTCTCTCTCAAAAAGAACAGTGAAGGCGACAATGTTGGGACAACACTACAAATCTGGATGGTTATGGGAGGAGAGGCATCAATAATTTATTGGGAATACAGTAGCCTAGCAGCTCCCCAAGTGCAGATGAAACAGACTGGCCCATAAAAGCTTTTCAACTTACAGTAACATTTACAGTTAATTTTTAAAAGCTCTTGTGGGGTGTTACAGGGAAGAATTACACTGTAAATAGCTGGACGGTCAGGAGCGTTATTGAGGTCACCGTTTCGCTGACCCACACAGAGAAATGTGATTTTACCGTAGCTGCACAATTGGTGCTTTTAACAATAGTATTGTCACTGTTGTAAAAATATACAGTAAATATTGCCAAAAATATGGCCAGATATTTGGTAACTGCATTTTAATTACATGTACTCAATAAACCAAGAAAAATTGATTTTTTCAGACTCTTTGCAAGGTACTCAAACTAATTTTGATTTTACTTTTGCTCAAGGCAAACGGCAGTGATTTAGTGAAGCAAAGGTGTTTGTGTGAGGACTGATGCATTTCCTGACATTACCAATGGACAAAAGCAGCTTGTTTATGAGTCAAACCTCAAGAAGTGCCAAGAATCCTCGATTAAAAGACAGTCCAGATAAACACACATATCCCATTTAATGTGGAATTGACAGAAGATAGTTTGTCATTTTAGAGTTGTCCTGTAAATACAACTCTGAAAGATCCTCGGAAATATGGGAGCTCGGTCGGGAAAACACGGATAGATTAATTCACTGTACAGTATTTAAGCATAACACCCTATATTCAACAAATACTGTAAACATGACAAACATAATGCAGCTGAATCTGCATAAAAACAGCAATTTATTATGTTCGAAAATGTTACAACAACAACAAAAAATAGTAGATCTTCAGTTTTATATCAAAGAATTCACAAAGCTGAACACACACACACACACACACAAATTGGGACAGTGATACTGTGATTATTGTTCAGATAGCAGGAGTCGATGCAGAAACCTGATTGGATAATGATAGATTGTGTTCATTGACTGTCCCTCTCCACCTCAGGTAGTAACTCAAGATGCGATGCAGGTTAGGTTTTGACACTCATCTGCCCCCCCTTAATCACGTTCCTTCAGCTGATATCATTTGCTTGAACAGGCCTGGGAAACACAGCTGGGGAAGTGTAACAGACCTTGAGCAGGAACAAGCTAAATGTTGAAGTTCTCACAAAACATTTTAACATGCACCGTTTCACCAGAGAATTTGCCTACCTAGTCTGGTCTGACAGCTAAAATATAGGCACTAACTGCTGACAAGGTCAGTGTTATGTAAAATTAAAAATATAGCTTTAGACCAGCTGCTATTGCTTGATTGGTTAGGCCATACGTGAATGTTCTATAGTATTTTAAAAAGGAGCCTGTAACAAATAGACCCACTGTAACGTTATAACTTATAACGTTAAGACTATTATAACTATAAGACTATTAGTTTCCCCCACTGGGTTTTTAATGTGCCTTTACCAATGGGATTTAATTTATTGTTTTTTGATGTTTGACAGGCAAGTAGACAGACAGACAGGAAGATAAACTTATATTTATGCTTCCTTATAATATTTTGTATTTATGTGGTACTGTAGATACATGTTTCTGTTGTAAAATAAGTTCTCGTCCTTTGAGAACAGTTCATTACTTTCCGGTTACTTTTGCGTATCACTTTACTTTCTGATTTAACATTGTAAATGTGAGGATAAACTTCTAGATCACAGATCCCTCTGTGTATGTTTGCATGGCCGGTATTATGGCTGGGGAGATAATGGAAGAAAGCAAATAGGTTTTATATAGTGATGACATTTCATTGCCTCTTATTACGCCACAGAACAACAAAGCAAAATAAACTACTTTACTAGGCTGGAAGCATCAGGTTGTGTCAAAGCAGCAAAACAAGTTCAACTGTCATTTCACACACAGAAGTCAGAGATGACTAAACAGGTCCCTTTACAGTAGTTTAGTTTAGCAGCCATGTTGATTTTTTAAAGAAGGCTATGCCATTTTATTAGACCCCAAACTTGACCCTAAAGCATGTGCTTGATGTGAATGCACTCGCTCGACTCTCTCTATGCGCAGTTTTTCAAAGCAAAGATAAACTTTACTTAATATACTGTAGATGCCATATTTTACATGCTAAAATTGCATAACTTAAAATACGTATTCAGTTCAAGTTAGAGCAATTTGCTGATTTATTTTTTTGGGGGGGGGTCTACATGCAATGTTTGGGGCATTAACTTGATGCCATTGCTGTAATTAGTTTTATTATCCAGGAATTGCCAAAATAAACAGTACAAATGGATTAAATGACATTTTGGAGAGTACAGCATGATTAATAGCATGTGCTTTGTCACCAGTGAAAACTGTCACCAGTGACAACCTCATGAGAATACAAAAGCATTCATTAACACATTTCATAAACATAACTTTTCATTTTTCTCCTCCTGTTAAGCTGTCAAATATATGGAGACATAAAGCCATGTCATTTAGTAGAGCTTTAAACAAAGTAAAAAGAATTAGATCAACCAGACGAAACACTTGCAATTAACAAAGTATGAAAAAAGTCATGTTAATGGCAGGCATTTTAACTATCTTTAACTATCTTACACTTTGGGTTTACCTTTTTTGTAGCAATTGTACAATAAGTAAATAATATACAGTGCTGCTTGAAAGTTTGTGAACCCCTTGAGCTGTTCAGAGTTTTCTGTTGTTTTACCATGATTTTCTTATTTTACCATCACCTGCTTTTTAGAAATTAAATGTTAGATGTATTTGATCAATTGCATATGTTTGTTTAGGGAATTTAAAAACACTACATGAAAGATTGAATTATTGTATGTGCAAAAGTAAGTGAATCCCCAGCTGCATTGGTAAAGTCAAGTGGGTAACCAATTCAGGTAAAACACATTTGGGTGCTTAATTAATCAGTTAAGCAGACCAATACAATTAGACATCCTTAGGAAAGTGGTTGGGTAACACTGATAAAAGAGAGAGGAAACCAACCAAACCACTGTAGTGCCAAGAAGTCAAAGAATGCCAAGAGGAAAGGAGATATCCAAGGACATCCGGAAGAAGGTGGTGACAGCCCATCAGTCTGGGAAAGGCTATAAGACCATCTCCAAGAGATTCCAACTCCATCCATCCACTGTAAGACAAATCATCTACAAATGGAGGGCATTCAACATGACCACAACTTTGCCTAGAAGTGGACGCCCATCAAAACTATCATCAAGAAGCACCAGAGAATTAATAAATGGTAAAGGACAACCCACACATCACCTCTAGAGAGTTACAGACCTCTCTAGCAGCATCTGGGGTAAATGTACATGCATCTACAATCAGACGAAAATTAAACAGACATGACATTTATGAGAGGGTTGCTAGAAAGAAGCCTCTGCCTTCAAAAAAGAACAAAGCTAGAGAGCCAGAGAGCATTTGGACAAACCAGAGGCCTTTTGAAAGTCCTTTCTTTGGACAGATGAGTCCAAATTAAATTATTTTAAATTAATTTGGTCATAATCAAAGCCGCCATGTTTGGAGAAAAGCTAACACTGAATTCCAGGAAAAGAACCTCCTCCCAACAGTGAAGCATGGTGGTGGAAATGTGAAGGTCTGGGGCTGCTTTTCTGCCTCCAGGCCAGGGCGACTGCATATTATTCAGGGAAACTTGAATTCTCAGACCTATAAACAAATTCTTGAAGAGAATCTCCTGCCATCAGTCAGAGAGCTGAAGCTGGGCTAGAAAATGGGTGATGCAACAAGACAATGACCCTAAGCACTCAAGCAAATCCACCAAGGAATGGCTTAAAAGAAAGAAGGATCACACAGAAGGTGGATTGGCCTAGTCAAAGTCCGGTTTCTCAATCCAATTTAAATGTTGTGGCTAGATCTCAAGCGAGCGGTACATGCCAGATGTCCTTTCAACCTCTCTCAGCTGGCTGAGTTATGCAAGGAGGAGTGGGCAAAAATCCCCAAAGACAGATGTGAGAGACTGGTCAGTGGTTACAGAAGACGTTTGGTTGAAGTAATGGCTGCAAAATGAGGTGTCACAAGCTACTAAATAAAAGGCTTCACATACTTCTGCACAAGTCCAATTTCCAGTTTTTGTGAGATTAACCCCTTTTGTTAAATAAATAATGACAATATATCCTTTTTTGTTTGTCTTTGTGAGCTTTCCTGTTTGTGAGCTTTCCTGTAGCTCAGTGGTTAGCGCATGGTGTTAACAACGACAAGGTCATGGGTTTGATCCCAAGGATTGCACATACTCAAAAACAATGTATAGTATAATACAATGTAAGTCACTTTGGATGAAAGCATCTGCCAAATGCATAAATGTAAATGTGTCCATCATCTGGATGTCTGCTTCACAAATTGGGTTTTGGATGTACATTTGATTTGGTTTATTCTTTTTTTTTTTACACAAAACCTGATGATGTCTGGAGGGTTCACAAACTTTCAAGCAGCACTGCATGCTGTCATCACAAATAGGCTTTTTACATAAAACATGCAAGGGTTCAAAGAGTAAGAGAGAGGCCAGAGACATCAAAATGACCATTAAAAGAGCAGAGACATCAGTCACTGTCAGTCAACTCTGTCCTTCAGAGTTTAACAGTTTAACAAATTAACAGGGAGCAGAGAGTCAAGCAAGTAAGGAGAGAGTAGAGACAGCCGAGCGTATAAGGAGTATCTGTGCATTTTCCATGCACAGATACTATGCTGTGCACTCATATCATGGACACGCGCACACGTCTAATAAAACGCTATAGAAGGCTCTGTGATTTGAGAGCTTCAGAAACTAAGGGACACTGTTACTGGTACTGTTCTGCTTGTACGAGTGGAAGATTAGAGATGGAGCAGCTGTACCAATGGCCTTAGCTATAAAACCTGGCATAATAAACAAGCCTGGTGTCACCCTGACAAATAATTCATCCAAGATAAACAGAGGGAAAAATAAAGGCGTGTCAGATCATCTGGATGAATAGGAAAGGTCCATACAAATAATCATTCAAAAGCAGCATCAGCTGTACTGTGTGTGTGTGTGTGTGTGT
>JAZGTJ010010461.1:0-18064 GCA_036877575.1 Botia almorhae
GTTTCAAGATCTGTTTTTCAATGGGCAGGTACAAATGGTTATATAAACGCCACCTAAAAATGCATCTGATCAGAGTGAGGTGAACCTAATTTTGTGGGACGTCAATTAGACGCTGAAATCAAATCAGATCGTAACTTCAAATATGTTTAATTGCTGTCAAACTAGGATATGTTGTTGCAAATGCAGCTGCGGAAAAAAATCGTTATTCAGTCTCTCACAGTTCAGAGAATCTGTTTAAAAAGCCGGGGGTGAACTGAGGTCAAAGGTGAAGGTCGTCATGATGAAAGTAAAGTACACAGCATGCTCAGCTGTGTTTATCGGAGAAAGTTGTCGGTCCTCCATAACCGCACTGCCCCAGTCAGAGCCAAGCAAGCACTTCCTGCTGCCTACAAGCTGCTATAATTAGTCTCCAACAAACTTTTCTGAGGAAAGACACAACTCAGAAACTCCTCAGTTTGCAAGGACCTAAGACAGCAGACCTGCTCAGCCCATCCATGTGCATTAAGTTTAGTTCCCTTATAGTTGGGGGGGGTGTAGTCACCGCTGTGTCGGTAAGGAACCCTTGACTTTTCAAATCTTTCCTCCTTGTGATTAATCCCCTCTGCTCCTGTGTTTAAAAAATGATTCATTACAGCTTCGCCCGCCTGGCGTTCCCCTGCACCAGCTCTCCTCAGGGGAGCCATTATTGTGAGCAAGGCTCAGCTCCGATTACCTGCCTCTGACCAAAGAGCTGTTTGTTTTTACAGGTGCAGTACAGCGAGCTGAGAGCCGAGCTCGGCAACCAGGGCCCGGTGAAAAAGAAACGTTTGCGCTGAAACACGACAGGCGGATTGGATGAAGGGAAGGGACGGCGTTTTAGGACACAGTCTGTTTAAATCATAATGCCCCGTGCGACTGGAAAAAACCAGAAGCCACCCGCGTGCGAAACCAGCCCTGTTTTCACCAAGGTGTATTCTTTTGACTGTGGGGTTGTGTGTTGTGTGTGTGTGTAATCTGTTTGTGTGTGTGTAATAGAGAGAGAGTGTGGGGCCTCTTATGACCGGTGTTGGCCCTCACTGACTCTCAATGGTCACAGTTTCTGAGCATGTGATGGTAAAGCCGGGCTTTACCAGACTCTGCATGTGGCCACACTGCAAAACAAAGAAATACCAACAGACAAATGATACATATATTAATGTCTTTTACCGGACCACATTCTGGTTCATTTAACACAACTGAAATTATCCACAAAACAAAAAGCTCAAGCACATGCTTCTTGCAGTTTGTGTGTACAGTCAAATATTCGAATGAGGGTAAAATATTTACACTGTATTTCATGTAATAGTTTGTCTTATTGGAAATATTTAAGCAACTTTAAATGTCATGTACTGGTGTAATTTTCTTGTCGTAAATGCAGCTTGTAGCTTTTTAGGAGCACCAATCATGTGCGCCATGTTTGTTTTTAACACGCTGTTTCCTGTCACTCCTGCACCTTCGTTGTTATTTATTTATGCAGCAGATGAAGATTAAATGAAGACGATAACTTAAAGTGTGACTTCTTGAATGTGTTTGTTTAACATGGTATTGGCTGTAAAGGATGTCGTACACGAGAGCACGCAGCCACATTATCTCTCAGTCCACACTTCAGAAGAGGCTGCTGGTCACTGTTCTCTGAGCTCTGCTTATGGAGAATACATCAAAGTCTTTGTGTGTCCAGAGCAGTCAGCTAATGCACTGCTTTTGTATTTTGCTGGCAATAACAAGGTCCAGGTGAGAGAGCTCATCTCGCATAAAGAGAGAGAGAGAGAGAGAGAGAGAGAGAGAGAGAGAGAGAGAGAGTGTATATACACTTCATACCCGCACTTAGTGCTTCCTATTTTCATTAAAATCACCTTCAGTGTGTAATGGCTCTCTGCTAGACCCATCAGTCTGTAGTGTTAGTACCAGTGATGGGGCTTCAAGCACAGCAAATGGAGATTTCCTGCCCCATCAACTTATTTATTCAAATCACAGACATATTTTACCCTCTCCTCTATCAGAGAGTCATTTCTGCCGAAAGCAACATTTCCCGAGTCAAAGTGATGCATCTTGAATCTGAGCGTGGTTAAAAAAGATTATTAACCGAATATTAACATGTTAATTAACTTCACCGTAAGTGCTGGGTTCGTTTGCACCTGTTTTACGGCGGTAATTACAGTTTTCGCCCTTCGTTCGCGTTCACAGGCAATTTTGTCACAGGAAGCTGGGAAAGTTTCTTCCAAGATTTTTCAAAAGACACAAACTTCCAGAAGTCGTCTGGTTATCTGCTCTCCCTCAATAATTTAGTGGATGAGGTAAATATCTGAGCGACTGCTTTGTAAAAATAGCTGTTCTGTCTTGTTCTCGCCATACAGATGAGCCCACGACCCCAGCTCAGGGAGTCTGTTCAGACTGACTGGTGTGCTCAGCATCGCAGCTTGGCCCCCTCCTCTTTCTCTCTTTCTCTCTCTCTGTCTTTATTCAACTCCTCTGCAGTTTGGCGCTGGTGAAAGAGCATCAGTTGGTGTGCGTGAAGAGTTTGATTGGCTCTAAGGGACCTGCTGGAGCCTCGGGCTATCTCTTTTGACAGTCTGATAGAGACATCACGCTTCCCTCCCTGGAGCTGCCACCAGGGGTCCGTTTCAAAGCGAGGGGGAGTGGAGGTGACCCACAACCCTCTGACGAGAGAAATCCCACACACAAGCTCCATCCTTTCCGCCCGCACAGACTCCACTGAAGGGCTGTGGAGAGGGGGAGCGGGGAGGGCCGGTGTCCCTTAGCTTGGTAAATAAGACCCCATCCGATGTCTGCGTGAGGTGAAACCAATTAAACAATGCTTGCCGGAAAGCTCTAGTCATCGGGTCAGCACCAAAACCTGAAACCAAGCCTCTAAGTGGATGTAAAGTGTTTATGTTGGAGGAGAGCAGTGGTCTTCAAAAATGCAAGACTGTAACAAAAGAATGTCTTGATAACCTGAATAAAATGAGAGGCGTTCGATGTCAGTCTGTTTTAAAGAGTGGGGCGCTGGAAACTTGTCTTACTGTATTACTTGCGAACTTTTAAGAAAATCTTGCGCTTTTTCAAATTGTAAGTGAAACAGACCAAACTGTGCAAACGGATTAAATTAGTTCTGTCTGGGAAACTTACTGCATTTGTTTTTGGTCCTGTACAAATTCATGTTAAATTTGAGTAGCCAGGTTTAAAGGTTAACTGAACACAGTTTATTGTAATATTATATTGTATATGTATTAAAACTGAGTTAAATCAAGATTCATTGCATTTTGAATCCTCTTAGTTTTTTTTTTATTTTGTTCAAAAAATTATGTTCCTTTGTTACTGTTAACTGTTGCTCATGTGCTCTATTATTACCTCCTCCTCAGACCACAGTCATCAAATACTTGGTAAACACAGCAGGTTAACTGTGCAGGGCTACGTCTGTGTCTTGTTAAAGTATAAACAGATATGAGAACAATTACAAAAATAACTTTCAACTTCTCTGATGTCTGCTTATAAACGAACCTGCGTTTGAAAAAATGATCAGTTTGCCTCTGTCTCCTGGGATTGAGTCTCTACAGATTACTAAACCGACAATATGGTCCCTGAATAGATTCTTGTATGTTCCACAAGCTTACTAATGAACATTTCATCCACACAGCAGTGAACACTGCTTGCATCATTCTCTCTCTCTCTTTTTCCCCTTCAATAGTTGTTGTTTTGCTCGGCATGAAGCTGATGTCTTCATCAGCCTGTCAGAAAGGAAGTGCCTGCAGCTGTGGCAGGTCCCCACGAGCCTGTCGCACTCCTTGTTTCCATGGTAGTCCTTCAGGCAGCACCATGGGCAGACTGTGCTCAAGGACCCCTACAACCTGTTTCTTTTTTTTAAAGCAGTCACTGCTCTGATATGCAGCCCCGAAGCGGGCGTCAAACTAAAATGCGCCAAATACTGCGAGTGAGGATGCGGCAGTACTTCCTCTGCAGGTGTTCGGCATTATCTTTCAGAAGAAACGCCAGCCGAGCCTCATTTGAATACGGATGCCCTTGTTCAGGACCTCATCCACAATTATTGTTGCACGGGTGCTCTCGTTGAAGTGAACTGACCCTCTTTCACTGCAGATGTGCGATCATGCGGAGTTGTTATGAAGCAGCGATAGACAAAAGCTACTTGTTAACGTATAAGTGTCATTATTTTGGTTCTGTTGTTTGTTTTGCTTAGTAGCGAGTCAAAATAAAAACACGGCAGAGATTCGTGCTATTGCTGAGGGACCACAGAGGTCAGGCCTCAGCCTTTGACACCAATAACGTTCAGAGCTTTCCTGGAATCACACACTAATGAGATCCAAATGACAAAGCTGATTGTTTTCGCTTTGCACAGGGTGGGCAGCACCAGCCGAGAACTTTAACCTACATGCTCAGACTGGCGAACAGAAATCTCGCTTGAAATTTGCCGTCTTCTCCTGTTGGTACTTTTGAACGAAAACCACAGTGGATGTCAACAGCTTATGTAGGCAAAGACTAGCCGACGTGAGAAACAAAGGCAAAGATTAGCTGGAAACGACATTAATCATATTATAAAGTCACGACTGCAATTTAGCCGTAGGGTGCTAGTCGCTGTACATGGATGTAGTTTACATGTTATTTATACAGTGGGTGAATCACTCTCAATGACACAAAGCCGACATTCTTCACAATATATCATGTGAGCAGGGGTTGCCTTTAAGAACTTAAATTAAGTCACTGGCCTTTAAAAGTGTCTCTCTTAGGGGTCTGTCCGTATTAATAAATTCAAATGATTTGGTTATAATATCATTCGGAGTGCATTAGAATGAAGCTGGGGTGGTGGCCAGTCTCCGGGGCAACGGCTGGGGCCGGAGTCTGCGAGTGCGAGTCTGAGGGCGGCCGGGTGTGCGAGCGAGCAGTGTGGGGCGAGAGGTCCCTCCATTACAGGTGTGGCACTGACAGGCTCGGCTCCAGGTTCAGAAAGGCCAGACTAGATGAAAGGATGATGAGTAGAACCACTGACCGCCTCAGAAACAAAGTCACCCTGATGAGCTCTCTGCACTGATAACCAGTCACACGGCCTGCGTTTATTTCCATCCTCTTCGTTCTCGCTTATCATCGCGCGCGGCAATGTTAAACAATGCTAATAGAAACCGACGGCCCTCTTGGTAACACATCATAACAATAATCAAGAAACAATGTTGCTTAATAAACATGGGAAGGCTCAGTGTTTTGTCATCCCGTGACTGAATTGTGGTGCGTACCCTTGAGGTAAAACCTTGATAAATGAGAGCAACGAAGGTGGAAATTGGTAAAACGACAGAAAGAGAGATAGAAAAACAGACACCTTTGTTAGCGAGCCGTTCTTGCCTGAACGGTCCGCATTTAGCGCGCGTGCACCCCGTCAGGCAACAATACACACAATAATTTAACCGCATATTTCATTTTAATTAACAGTGATATAATGCAATGTGACTCCCGGCCTCTAGAGAGAGGAACACAATATTTGGCTTGATGAATCTGCTGGAGCTGCTCGCAGGCTCTCTCCTCACCTCATGGGATTCAGGTATCATTAGAGATAAGCAGAGATCTGCTTTGTGTCTCGCGATGCAATAAAAAAATGGTCGACTGTAGAAGTGTTCAATATTAATAGCCTTTCATCAAAGGACACAATTAGGACACCTGTGTGACACATTCTATAGCACTGGGATATAAATGTATAGCTGCTGTTCTGGAACGTGTCATAGGCCACATGCTACAGGGTAAAAATCCAGGGCGACAAACTAATGAGTTCCACAAAGACGACGGGCTGATACTTTTACTGTATTTTTACAGTATTGATAAATAAGTTTGGTTTCATATAAACCCATTTCTTAATATAAAGCTTGTGGCAACTTGTCCATGTTGGCTACTGTAGCTTGGACTAATTAATTAGTGCCAAAAACACAGAAGTTTAATTGGATGCACGGCCTGTGACATCAGCAACAGGATATATATGTGATGCTTTTCCTTCTTTTTAAAAGTTACTAAGAGTATTTTGTAGTTTCTAACTGTACACAATGATATTGTTAGTTTTATTTTACTGTGAATTTGGCATTGTTTTTCCCTGCTGTCTGCGACACTATCAGACCAGACCCGTGACCCACCGGTACAGAATTACTGCTTTAGTTTTAGCGTATCCAAAACAAACTCGCCAACAATTACTGTAAGGCTGTTATTCCTCTCGTCAAAATAATTTCTGCATTTGTCTTTCAGTGCCAAAAATTTCGGCGTCTCAATTTTTACACCAAAAATCAATTGGGAATGACTGAAATCAGCCTACATATCAATTATAATTGAGGTTTACAGAGGTCACTGGCCACTGCCACTGATAGCGCAGTCAATCGCTGGTCATGATTCATCTCCTCTTTCATTAATAAGGGCTGCTAATTACAGCCATATGAACTGTCCTCCACAGCTAACGCGTGCCACTGCGCACATGGTGAACATGCCACTGATGTAAAAAGCAAAAAGGATTTAACTTAATTTAAAGCTTCTGACTCAGATTAATTGGACGTGGTCTTGCATTGGAACCACTTTGCTCTGTGATCATAGTTTAAAGAGTCCAGTTGTGGAGATATTGAAATGGTGTTTGTTTTGCTCATAAGCCTGAGATGTCAGCCACCAGAGCCCAATTAGCCTGTAAACTGAAGCTTCTGTTAGTTTCTCCTCTTTAGCTTTGACAGTCAGCGAAGGCCCATGTGGTTGTATTTCCTTACCACTACGGCAGAATGTTCTCTTACGCTCTTCAGACACGCAATAGCTGTAACATGCAGTGAAATATGATTTAATTTCTGGATTAGAAACATATCTGTCCCTCAACACGTCCAAACGTAAAAACAGCATTTACTAAAAGACGTCAACTCTAAATTCTAATTGGATGAGCTGTGATAAATGTGTGATTTTTTGCAAGTTTTTTACTTATTGACATTTTGCATTTTTACATTTAAAAAAAAAATATTATGTTTAATATGTATTGAAAAACAGAGATGTGTATGTATATGGGGTGGGCAATGGCAGCAGGGGGAGGAGTCTAGGTGTCAGACAGACAGGGGGAAACAAAGCCATCATCTCCCTGTGCCTGCCCTCACACCCCCCCCCCCCCCTTCCACTGCACCAATTACTGCCTCTCCTGCTCAGCCATCAGTATGCAGCAGGGCTCAYGCGCCGCACCACTCGCCCCAGGCCATTGAATACGTTACCTCTGCTAGGGGGTGAGAGGCTCCAGGGCAGCGCACCTCGTAACCCTGTAGATAATTTGGGATTCCTGCTCCCCACTGACGAGGGAGTGAATAAGTGTGAAAAAGAGAAAACAAATAAAGAGATACATAGCAATGAAGGAATGAGATCTGCCCTGACACCCACCCAGAGATCTACTGATTTATTGATTCCTTCATTCTTTTATTTGATTTCTGTGACATTGTAATTAAGCTCCTTATTTACGCGTCCTGCTAAAACTGGTGCAGGTAGCGCCATCCGTAATACATAATTACCTCTAATCTGTGCACTGTGGAATAACAAGAGGAAGGTATGTGGTTCAGGCAGATGTGATGATAATGAATGCTGTACCTCATTGAGTCGTTTCAGTGTTTGATATACAGTGCTGATATGAGGTGGAGGACACACATTGTCTCAAAGAGCAACTGGACCACAGAGAGGCCTGCAGAGCAGTCACACAGAATACAAAGTGTAAATATGTCACTCCAGTTTTATTTATTAAAATATTTATATTAAAAATCTCTTACAATAGCTATAGGCATCTTTACACAGCCTGAGCAGGCTCTGTGCTTCCTTGAAATTTTGTAGGAAGATGCACTCAGTATTTTTAAAAAGTGAAAAGAAAAAGCGATATTGTTTTATATTAGTTATTTTTATTATATTATTGCATTTTCATTGTATATTATTGCAATACTATATCGTTTTTTTTTATTATATTATTACATTTTCATGATGGATTGTATGTTAAAAGTTCATGTTTTTATTGTATTTTAACTTATATATTTATTCATAGTTATATTACAAATATATTTTAATTCATCATTTTATGATTATAATAACATTTAATTTTGCAGTATTTTTCTATAATTTAATTGCACTTAAGCCTCTTCGGAAGCAGCTTCAGACCTGCAGAGACTCGCAAAAAACTCCTGGATGATAAATCTGATGAAGATTTAAATAAAGGTGAAATGTTTGCTTTGCATAGCCTCTATATGTTAAGTTTAACTAACACTCAGTCTCTCAGCTGCAGACGTATCTGACTCCTACACGCTGGCCTTCAAACCCAGCCGGGCCACTTCCCACTCGCCAGCCAACAGATGCACGCAAACAAACGCGGCCCCACAGAGCTACTGTTGTCACATTGAAGTAAACGGTGCGATGCAATTTTGCAAAATGAGAAAAGAAGAGAAGCAGGAACTTTCCACTTCACTGTGCTGACTAACTTCGTTACCCACAGAAGAGGAAACCAGAAGAACGAAGGGGGGAAAAAAGCTAGAAGCGTTATCATCAGACGAAGCTCATATTGCACCCAGCCTCTGACATAAATGCCTTTTTAATACGCCTCTGTTTCTCCCCCAAAAAACAGTTGGAATAATTGATTATTGCATTAGTTAATGTAGCGATGAATCAATGATCAAACGTGTCAGTCTAAGCTATGAAAACAAGCGAGGGCAAAAAGATGGTAGACAATGAACGTTACAGAGCCGTGGGGAATTATGGGAAAATTCTGAACTCTGTATTCATTGGCTGCAGGGGGATTTTTTTTGCTGTGCGGTGGGGTTTCAGTTGAGAAAGGGCAAAGCGAGGACACTAAATCAACTGGCCAAGAAATCTCACAGCACGATAGTTTCAAATAACTCCAACGTTTAATTGATGAGGTAAAGTGAGATGAGGTAATCCACTTTGAGTAATTGAAAAGCTAGCATGATATGTTTCATAAAAGTGGCCGCTTTTGGAACAGCACAGGTTAAAACAAACACAATTATGGAACGCAGGTTCTCTTATTCATCTCTCGAACCGCCCAATTATAACAGTATAACAAAACGTCTAGTGCATTGAAATAAATACCGTGTTTGACAGCTAATAAATCAAGCCATTATTTTAGATGATTCTTTGTTATGTTTTAAAAACGAACATTATTCAAATTATTCATGTGCATAATAATCAAAACAGAATTTTGAGATATCAGACAAAGACAAAATTTTTTCAGTAGAACTTTTAATACTTTAAATGAAAAAATGCAAGCGAACCTAAAGTTACTTTAAAGCTAAAATGCTTTTCACAAAATCCGTATTGGACAAAAGCTACACTCACACAGAGGAATCTTCCACACTTCCTGTGTGCTTGCATGTGCTTTGAGACACATGATTTAAAGCAAAGCAAAAACTTTGGCATTGATCATTTTGCAGGTTGTCACTCAGTGAGTCATAGAGCAGCATGAGGGTGGGTAGTGTAAACATAGCTGGTCTGAGGTTAGACCTGTAGGGGAAGCTCTCTCCAGCAGAGGGGCACCTGCTTCTCAAAGCCCAGCCTCTTAATCACTTTCATCTGTCCCCCCTGCTGTCTCACTAACCTGGTCTTACTTTAGAAAGTAGATCTGTCTTTCTCATCCTCACACAGTCATTTTTCTTTGTAGCTGTGGTTGTTTTACCTTTCTAATTCGGCCCAGATGTGACGGCCCACTCTGTCGCCCTGTTTTTACCCCGACTCCCTCTCTCGCCCACCTGCTCGCTGACCTGCGGACCTCACACCCAGACTCTCATTTGATTTTCCTTCTCTGGAGCGAAAGGGCTTTTCTGTATCTCACCGCGGTCCCTCTTTACGCTTTGCCCTGTACTGCCTGGAGGGTCTGCGTGAAGCGTCGGTGCTGAGAAGCACCAGTAGACCCCCGTCTTTATTGTGGCTTTTGTTCCTCCTTCGTCTCAATCAGAAGCTCCATGCCTCTGTCCTCTAAACAACCTACCACCCATGCAGATAGCTGGAGATGAAGGACTCATACAAGCCCTCTTACACACACAATAGCTGCAGTGTTAAAGTTTATACAGTGGTTAAAAATGTCATTTTCAGACATGAAAGCAGAACTATTTAAATTTACAATACAGATTTCAAAGCACTTATACTCTGAGGCAATTTTTGTCTGTGACCAATTATCATTTGAAGAATTGTCATTATAGTAAAGAAAGAGCCGGTTTGTGGAATAATCTTGGATTTAATTGGATTGGTCCAGTCGGACATCCCTACGTGATGGACAGCGCAGATCTCTACAGACCAGTTTAGGATTGTCTGCCTCTGTTGGACAGGCCCCAGTAAATAATCTCTCCCTGCTAAATGCTCACTGTTAATTGTGTTTTAATTGTTAATTGTCCTTTTTCTCCCGGATAATTACGACAACACCTCTGCGCCTCAGCTTGAAGGACGCACTCCGCCAGGCCCTAAGCAGGTGCCTCTTACGGACTGACGAGCTGTCAATCAAGGGTAAAGAGCTCTCCACTTTCCTTCAGCTGGATGCTGCGGTATTCCCTTTTGTCAGTTTATACCGAACACAAAATGAAAAAGCCGGGGCTTAACCAGGTAGCAAACAGGCCCCAGACTGTCAAAGGGAATTAGAGCGAGCATGTCTGCTTCCCGCCACTCTATCTGTGAGCTGTGTGCACAGGCTTTCCTCACACCTGATAAGGGATTTTACCTATGGGACTCACAGTGATTAGCGAGCCTCTCCTTGCTGCTGTTATTGCAATTGACAATGAAATCACCACCCTTTGTTTTTTTAAGATCTTACATGTGCAAGAAGGATATGCACGTACTGAAGGACATAACATGGTATTTCTGAGCCAAAAAGACATCCCCACATCCTTACACAAAAGCACAAATAAATTAATGAACTCTATTATGCCTCTTAAAGGGTCCATCAATTAAATTCACGCTCATGCCCAACAGCTGTATGACATACTTTTGTCTGAAACACAAATGGACAACTTTTAATATACATCGATCACTCTTCATCATGTAATTACAGTAAATGGAGATTGGGGTCGTTAAGATTCAAAGAGAGTACAACAGCGTCACACAAGCAGCCCGTTCGACTTTCATTCAATTTCAGACTTGTGTGTGGAACATCAAAATTTTAGTAGTAACTTCAGAATTTCTCCTTTTGTGTTCAGGGAAGAGAGAAAGCCTTATGGGTTTGGAAAGACACAAGGGCAAGTAAACGATATCAGAATTTAATATTTGTGTGACAAATCTGTTTTGTGTGATCTGAGATTTCGTGTGAATCTCCTTAAGATTCATTAACCACTTGTCCTCATAATCAACCCAGTTATGTTTGCCATTTCAGTGCGCAAACACTGGTCAGAAGGAAGCAAGCAGTGCAAATAATCAAAAATAAATGTACAGCATCTCGTTGCTGTCCACCTTCTACTCTCCAGTATCTTCCAGAGAGAGACCATTTGCATGGCCACAATTAAGAATGCTAATGGAACGATCCAGGCCCCGCCTTTGAGGAGGATGGACCAATCCAGGCCCTGCCTTTAAGGAGGATGGACCAATCCATGCCCCGCCTTTGAGGAGGATGGTAGGAGACACTCCTATTGTTACTCTTGTAGCTGACCTGGGGAGCACTGTCACGCTGTGCTGAAACAGCGGGCCCCTCAAGAGAGCATATTAAACTAACCAAATCAAAGATGGGCACGCTGGTGTGGCCTGGCACTCCTAATACTGATCCTTGATCAGTTAGATGAGCCGCGAAGACGGAGTGCCGGCGGCCATTCGTGCAGAAGTGGCTATGGCTGAGCGGGAACGTGGGTCAGAGAGTCAGGGTCGCTAAGCACTGTGTTATAGATTGTCTTTGACAGTACAAGAATCAGAAGAGAGAACAGCATAAAGTTTAGGCGGGAGATAGTACAAGAACCACCAAAGATTATTATGTAGTACTGATAAATGCTACATGGTGCAGTAAATATGTTGCTGGAATGACTTTGTAGTATTTATGTGGGATATACATGCATGCCTTTGCATGTTAAATACATTAACGCTTTAATCCTAAGCGAATTACATTTGATCAGTATGTGTTCACTGGGATTCAAACCCACAACCTTTTGCACTGCTATCGCAAAGCTCCACAGTGGAGCTACGGTAACACTATACATTATATATAATAATATATTTAATATATAATTGTTTCACAGTTCGTTGTTCACCGCCCCGTCTGTTAACCTAAAATAAATGAGCAAACTTTCTAATTTACCTCATAACATTGTGTTACACAATTAGCAACACTTGAGCTTGTCACTTAAGACTCAAACCACACCAAATGTATCTGTATTTAAGAGGTCTTTAGAACCTCGATATTAAAACATCAACACCCTGCCGTTATTTTTACGTGATCTGTCCTGATACCGATAACCTTTTAAATCAACCTTCGGAATGTTGCTACGTTCCATCTCCGACACACTGGCGAGATTCCGAACTCTCACGGCAACCTAGCAACCTGTCACACACAGACCGGATCTAGACGGGGGAATTCAATTCACTTGTCCACAGTAAATACGACTAAATCACTTAAACATCTGAGGTTATTTTATAGTTTTTATAACGCCTCAGCACAATGACACAGGGAAAAACGGGCTCTTAGGATTATTATATTCACTGCAAAAAAAAAATGTCCTGGGTTCGCAAATATGATTTTTCTGGGAGATATTTTCCAGATAAAATTAAATAAATCTAAAAACGATCATATTTTCATGCCAAAACGTAAGAATTATGGGTTTTTCTATGTCTTATTGAACATATACAGCATGTTATGCAAAGCACATAATATTAACGTGCGTACACCTGTTAGCAGATCTAGCAGAAGAATAGTGAGATGCACAGACCAGACTGAAATGTAATTGCGGGCAAAGTCCTGCTTCAGGGCTCTGTGTAGACAATGAGGGCCTGATGTGTCCCCTTTGACACACAGATTAAGCTGAGATTGAATATTGACTTTTTTATTGTAGTCAATGTAGCTATGCAAAATGCAGTTCTTTTACTAGCCAGAAAGTACTCAATACTAAACAGCTAATGTTTCTGTTACCTGTAGTGCTTAGTTTTGGACATCACAGTTTAAGTTTATAGTAGGAATGGCTTTTTATGTAATTTTAAATGGTATATTAGCTGTTTAGTAAAAAACATATTTAATATTTGCCCATATTTTGGTTGCCTGTTAAAATGTTATGCTGCACAGAGGAAAAACAAACAATAAAATTTCAGTCATCAAAAGTTTGACAGTCATCAAAAGTTTGTTAGTTCTGTAAACAACTGGCGAGCAGGACAGCAGCTTCAGGATGTCTGTAAAACAGACGAATGAATAAACAAATGATGGATAAACAGCAGCAGAGATGAGAGGATATGATGAGCGTAGGTGGCCTGGCCAAGACGTCTCACAGACACTGCTCTGACTGTAGGAGGATGTCAAATCTGGAAACATACTTTGTTTTTTTCATCGTCTTCATCATCATTATCCCCCTCTCTTTCTTTTTCTCTCTCTCTCTCTCTCTTTCTGTTTTAAAGCTGATGTAGTTATAGGCCTGATACAGCAACCTCAAAATCTGTACCTGGAAGTCTCAATAACCCAATGCAGCGGTTCTTCACTTTGGCTCACCTCAAACAAACGATGTCCACCAATCAATTGACAAATATCATTCTTTCAGTAAATGTTTAATATTTTGTTAATTAGCTTTGCAAACACCATGTGGATCCCCTAAAACAACAGTTGCAATATTTGCTATTTCTGTCTCTATATAATGGTATATTTCTTTAAGTTAATGCAAACACAATCTTCCTCTGCTTTAACTCGTCATTTTTATTGTAACCCATAGGTGGCAGTATACCACCACAAAAAGAGCCGCAGGCCATTCTCTTCGCCACATGGCAGAAGCAAGTCTGAGCCTCCTTCAGCGATTTAATTAGACAGAAACAGATACATGTTCAGTCTTCAGCTGCCATTCCTCATTATTTTTTCATCGTCTGCTGGGAGGACAGAAAATAGCTAATCCCCTTTTGGTAACTTTTACAGCAGTCATAAAAATAAATCCTTTTACTATGCAAAGTCAAGTGTTAAAATGTGGCTTCACACATCTGAATGATCAAGATGATAATGGTCAAAAATGGCAAATAAAGCGCAAGATTCTATTATAAAACAACAGCTATTAAAAATGTATATTTCCCTTTTTTTTGGAAATTATTTGCAAGGGCTAAGAATGGCTTTCACCAGCTTCTTTTGGTCAAGTGGAAAGACAGATAACTCAGACAAACACTTTTAGAAATAAGTAACTCTGACATGGTTTTCTTTATATAATGCATCATTATGATTTTAAACAGGAAGTAGTATAATGCCTCCAAAGGACAGGGAATAAGGCTATCGGAGAACTTGGTGCACAACACAACTGCGTGCAAATTAAAAGTGCCTGCTTAATGAACTAATCACATGTATATATGGCTTTTAATGGACGAGTAGCAAAAATAGTCCACCTGCCTACGAGCCACAGCAGAGAGCAGACAGACTGTTTCCTGTAGTGGGCTGGAGTTTGATACTGTTATGACAGACAGAGATGACACGCAGACGGAATACAGATACAGCCTTCCTCTTTTCACATTAATTAAAAAAAGACTCAATTAACGCCGACGAAACCCACTGCGGCGCAGCGACTAGCTGGTCGTCCAATCAAGCCTTGAAATGCAGAGCAGTTGGCATGTCTGCTGTTGCTTTTTTATCTACTCAAACTTAATTGCAATTTTGCAGCGTAGAATGACGTGATGGAAATGACCAGCTAAAATTAGCAGCATATGAATAACTGTTTACAAGCTATTGACAAAACACTCGCATTTGTGATTTGGACATTCAAGTGGTCCAACGCTGTGCTCGCAAGAGGAAATATGATGCCGATGGAAAAGGGCCTCTTAATTTCTGGGGCCGTTCTTGTTGTTCCTTCTGTCTTCGCGTTCACCTTTACCGTGGAAATTTAGAGCGGCGCTGCATATTAGCGACGTCAGCGTTAGCTTTTGCTGACTCGTAAAACATCTTGAGCTGAGGACAATTTTACGGCCGCATTCGTGCTGCATAAACACTGTGGTTACAATATGGGAAATGTATTTGTAAACAGACTTAATATAAACAGAGAAAAATACCACTTGTAGATGGAATGTAATAATTGAACTTTATAAATGCATTTGCATCAAAGACATGAAGCCACAGTGCGTATAAACATAAAGTTTAATTTCTACTGGAATTTCTTATTTTCTTATTTATTTCTTAAGTACATCTCATATGTACTTTTAAACATGTTTTACACACACACACACACACACACACACACACGTTGGCATACCCCTAAACCTAACAGAAAACCTCAAAGAAAAATGTTCGCATTTTTAAATAATCAAAAAACACCATTTACTATGTTTTTAAGCGATTTAGTTTATGAGGTCACAAGAAGAGTATCTGTAAACCATGTTTACGTTGTTATACACATTCAAACCCACACACACGACCGGAAAACATTGTACTTCAGCATCTACACAGTCTTTTGCGTGCAGGTGGCTTTAGGATTATGTAATGATATATTTACTCATTTTTAATAATTCATCTGGTTATTATAACAATATTAGCACAGATTAAACACAGGGGGCGTTGCTCATCACACTGGGAACAGAGCACACCAAAAGCTCATTTCCTGTGGAGAAACCCTGACTAACCCTCACTGACCCTTAGATATTCTTAATACCATGATCCAATGTTTACGGCTAGCCTTGCGGATAACACAGAGCTAGAGTGCTGGAAAATGTTTGGTATGCTATGGTCTTCTTTCAAGACCATAGCATGGAGGCTATGAGAACTATTGCATCAGAAGTTATACATTTAGGCATTTGGCAGATGCTTGTATCCAAAGCGGCTTACATTGCATTATACAACACATTGATCACTATACATTGAGTATGTGCAATCCCTGGGATTGACCCCATGACCTCGGCGTTGTTAACGCTATGCTCTAACCATTGAGCTACAGGAAAGCTCAAGTTATATAATAACTAATTGGAGCAATGAACCTTCTGAGTCTTGTTTTTGGTAAGTTTTAGTCAGACAGATGGGGCGCACCAAAGCATTACTAAAATCCTTTTAGTGGAGTTTTGAGGAAAGCACTTATCGTCTGAGGGATTTGTATCATCTATGTCTTGATAAATATTTGGTGCAGATCGCGCTTACAAAGTAGTGTCAGAAAGGCAGCTTCACTTTGAGGTATGTAACTCGCTTATTTAATCTGTTTTTCTTTTAAAGCCGTTCCTTGGGGTATATTTATATCCACCTGCCAATACAGCTCTGCCATAGCAATTTGGTATGGAGCTTTATCCATCCACATGGTCTTTAAAATAATACTTAAGGCTCCAAAATGAGCAATTTAGGGAAGGTGAGACTGTGAGGTTATACTGTAACTTGACTTGCTTCCATCCTCCAAAATCAAACCTCAAAACCATTAGGGACCGCAGCGTACAAATCCTGCACTGAAGAGCTTTCGTTTTTAGTGGCGGCTGCAAAAATGTGTTTAGTCCCACAAGATCTACAAACAAAGTAACCACTGTATTTGGAGAGTTCGATTTTGGTCACTGACAGTGAAAGCAGAAAGCTGTGCTTAAAAAAAACAGAACTCGAAAACAGAAGCAACTATTAAACTTTATTTTTCTTGTATTTTATTCCGGCTCTGTCCTGGTTCTCATTGTTGACAGCTACTGTGGATGTACCATGCGTTCCAAAAATATAACAAATAATTGCCACAAATGATAAATAGGGCCTATCACGCCTAAGTGAGTGAATTTTGACTTGAATGAACGGTCCCACTGAATCATTGACATACAACTACTGTAGATCTAAAGATCCTGTCAATGCATGAGTGCATTGAGATGATATAGAAAATGATCTGAAGTCAGTGAGATACCTGAGACACACAGGCAGAAAGACAGCCACGCTGACACGCGCATTAGGCTTTGCCTCTAATGGGTTTGTCCAAGCCATTGCAACGAAGCTAAACCAGAATGCAGTCATTTGTTTCAAAATGGTAACATAATGCAATAATGGTATGAAGCGGTTGTTTTGATTGGTTAAAGGATACCCACTAAAACCGCAGCTACAGCGTGAGAACATAATATTAGCGTCTGTCATCTAAAGCAGCTAACCGGGTTTCAGTTTCAGCTCTTTCCCAAATCAAATTAGGTCGCCGGACATCCAATTAGTGTTTTTGTTTAGTTACATGGCGGAGCTGTACGGTAGACCGTTAGGGGGTGCGGGGCGAGCCTCTACCCTCTTAAACAAGCTTTAGGGGTTACATAAACTCTAAACACTTACCGTCTAACTGCAAGACCGAGCAAACGGAAGTGTGCAATGAAAGCTTTTAGATGACTCCATTACAGCCCCTGCGTAAGTGTTTGCTAAAGCATCAGCTATAAGAGAACAAAACAGATGCAGTTTGTTGGGAGCTTCGAAGGTACAATTAAGGCGAGTCCACAGTTTCTTAACAGCTAAATCATATCAGATAGACTATCGACAGCCCGCCGTCAGCGAGCGGGTCCTCTGAGAGCTAGCTATTTACACATTGACTGATTGACTGTTTTTTAATAGACACATAATTGGTGACAAAGACCTTCAAATGGAGTGTCATTTGCCAGAACATTTGCGATAATTCACAGTCGCTCTAATTTTTTCATTGGACACAGTGCCAATGACAGGGCTGCAGAAACGGGTTTAGAGCAGTGACACAAGCCCAGAGAAGTGCTAAAGGGGTGTAGAATCCTTTCAAGAGAAAAACGAAAAAAAAAACACTCAGCTTGTACCTAAATATGGGCAGATATATAAAGATATTTTATTGGAGAACTCCGACTCCTACCGATTACAAAACTACAAACACAAATGTGAGTGTTATGTTATCATACAGTAATAACAACAATACAAATACAGTGTAATGCTAATTATATGTCATCTTGTTAAAGTTCTGTAGAACCTTCTGCT
>JAZGTJ010010462.1:1292-18063 GCA_036877575.1 Botia almorhae
GTCTGCCGGGGATATGGGTGGCGCGGAGCGACCTGAGTCGCTGCTGGCTCCATAGGAGTAGGCGGCGGGCGAGTTGAAACAGGCGACGCGAGCGTATCCCGCCGTGGCGGTTGATATACGCCACCGTCGCTGTGTTGTCCGTCCGGACTAGATTCCTGAGTAATGGGTAATTTGCATGGAAACCTGACAAACATTGCTGGTGACAATTAATTCCCCACTGAAGTATTTCCTTCCAGCAGATGACTGGGTCAAGTTTCAGCGAGCCCGCTTCTCCTGAGTGAGGTGAGTGTATCCTAGTTGCATGGGTTCTGCATTGGATGAAGTGGATTGGTTTTGATGAGGAAACGTAGCAGTAAATCAATGAAAAACGGATTAAATTATCTATTTGAATAGCCAGCTCAATAAATTCTCCCAGGTTTCTTCCCTCATCTCTGCAGGCCAGTTCATCTTGAAGCTCAGGACCCCTGCGGAACAGTAACTTAAAATCAGTAACAAAAATCCTTTACATTTAGAGGGTGAACCATCAAATTTCTCAGGGAAAGCGAGAAGTGGGCTTACCGGTGCTTACCGGGTAATAACAATCCAAGGTTGAGACAGGCAGGCAGCAAATAATCACAAAACGGGAACAGTCTAAGATCATACACAACGAGAATATAACAAGGGAAAATGCTTGGGATTGAAGCACTAAGCAAATCAAGACTTCGCACTAAAGTGAAGGCATAGTCTAGTTTAAATAGGGTTTGGTGAATAGGGATCAGGTGGCAAACAGGAAGTGATCAGATCCAGGTATTGTGGGTATTGTAGTTCAGTGAGAGTTCGGTTAGCATTATGGTGATGGTTCCCTCTGGTGGTGCGGTGGAGGCAGTACTGGAGCCTCTTCCGTAACACAGTGTGTAGGCCTGCTTTATATTCCACGGGGATGAATCAGAACTGACAGGAGAGGCCTGCAGCTGTTTGGCAATTTGCAGTGGGTTGATGCTTAATAGTCTCCCTCTTGCTCTATCTCAAGACTAATTTTGTACACCAATCCCTGGTCAAATAACACTTCAGGACCTGTCACTATTAGTTTAGATTCATACAGGGAAAATGTATCAAAGCCCAACATGGCACTTTCAAATCACAGATCTAATGGTCAGATTTAATTTTTGCATATATGTGCACTTTTTGTGGAATATAAATTGTGCCAAATACAAAAGTAGGGTCGGTCATGTCATATGATTAGTGACAATAAGCAAAGAACAAAATGAATACCAGTATGTAACATAACCCTAAAATTTTATGATAATTCTGCTGTCATTAGGCTATAAATGGTATAGGGCATAGAAATGGTATAATATAAAAAACACAGAGAATAAAATAACTAGATGAATGAATATTTTAACAATTGTATCATGTTTTAAACAAAATGCTAACATGATTACACATGATGCTAAAATGTGTTAGCATAATGCTAACATGATTTAGCATGATAGATATAGTAAAATATGGCTTATTTGTAATGTTATGAGGTTGCTAGGTGCTCTAAATGGTTGCTAGGGTGTGGCTAGGTAGTTACCAGGACAATACCACAACGCCTTATGATTACATTTAAATGCTGTCACATTTCCCCAGCCCACTGACAGCCCGAGTCAAATAAGCTCACCCACACATTGTCTTTATAATGTTCTATTGCTGAGATAAAGCTTACTGCTCATTTTCAGAATATAGACAAAACAGAGTATTCAAACTCTAAACTGTATGAGCTATTGGATGAGCTACATTTAAAACTGTCCTACAAAAAAAGGATCCTGTCCTGCTAAAATTTGTTATAATTAATTGGCTAATTAATTAGTTATTGCTTATCAATTCCTTTGTATCTAACCCTAATTTAACTTTCTGTAGTGTTACTCATTTTCTCCAACAGCCATCTTTAACAGAACCATGTCGGAGTGGAGCGGTTAGGTCCAGACAGTTCTGGGTCTGACAAAGCCCGATCAGCTGGGCTGCACCATGACCCATGAACACCTTACGAGTGCTGCCAGCACCGGGAGACAAAACTTTTGTTGTGTATTACTAAAATCAGCATTTACTTCCTTACTTTCAATTTGTAAAACAGACTTTATTCACATTTTTTTACATCATCCACCCTGAGCCGAACAAAGCTGCTCCCGTGGAGGCCATCCGCATTTTGAAATAAGCAGGTAGAGAAATCTCTAAAACAGTCATGTCTCACCTTGACAGATGAGGAGAGGATCTGCATACAGAACAAGGTTTTATGAATGGTGGCTATGAGTTGGGGAGACTTACAGCCTTGCATCCCTATAGAAAACTTAAGGTCATACCTCAGTATAATTACTGTTACCATCAGGTTACTTCACAATCATCATTTTATGTTTTTGAAGAAATGTTTCAGAGAAATCTGGCACCATGAATACCGTGTGTATGTTCCCTACAGGAGCATATTTAATTATAGAGAGCTGCTGGAGTTAAGAGATAAAGATCTTGAATATGATCTCTTTGGCACAGAGATGCTGAAGTGCATATTTAAACATTGACATTTAAACTTAAACATTGACATGCCCAGTGATAGCCATAAAGTTCAGGTATGAGTACCTTCTTCTTACCTTTAATTAGGTAAGTAATTAAAAAAGCATTAGAAGCTTTAAGAAAAGCTTTACTACATGGTAGATCAATTAATGTAAAACTTAGCCCAGGAGTACTTGCACCTTCCCTCTCTCATGAGTTTGAATCACTGTTGGTTAATGTTTCTGGTGAAGGAAGGTTATGAAGACAGACTTCTCATTGTCTATGACACCCATACCAAGAACTGCCTGACCAAGTATGGTGGTCATGGCTACTTCCACATCCTAAAGAATATTGTCTCCAAAATGCTGTCTCACTGTATCACTCAGAACCAGATGGACAAAATACTTATTGAGAATCCAAAACACTGGCTGACATTCAAATAAAAATACCATAAAATACTTACCTTTACAAGTCAACACAGCAAATATCAATATCTAATGTGTACTGCTAATATAATATGTTAATCTGTATGTGAGAAATCCCCCCCCCCTTTAATTTTGGTGCTGTATTTCTTACTTTAATGAATGTATTTGTGTTAAAGATTAAAAGAATTGAAATACAAATTGATCAGAGGCAGGTTTAATAGTAACTTTGTTTTTTTTACTTTAATTTGTTTTTACAATACATTCACAGACTCTGATTTGATAGTTTAGTCACCACAAAAGTAGTTGAATTAATTCATGGCCCAGAGTCAGGAAATGCTGTTTGCATATATATATGCAACCCTTTTGATTTTAAATGACAATTGGAATTGTGTACTTATGAAATCAGTGAAATTGAATTATTTAATTGGAAAGTAAATTAAATGTTCATCACCGAGAAATTAAAAATATTAATGGAATAATATAAGTTAAATATTAAATAAGTTAAATATTTAACTCATTTTTGATTAAAACATTGTAATCGTGTGAAAATGTTCCTTTTTGAAATCTTAGTGTCCTTCATTCAATTATTTACAAGAGGTTCTCTCAAAATAAAGACAAACTGGCATTTGTTTTTTTATATTGTGAACCAAAACAAATTAATCAAAACAATTAATGGTAATGCAATGCTGGAATGTTGTTTTCCTTTTAATGCAACCATTTCTTAATTCTGAGGTGCCTGAATATGAGATGCCTGAAAGTAAAACTGCCTTATACATTCAAGCCTGATGTTTCACAGCACATTCATTAATTGAAAGACATGCGTTGTGACAGGTCATTGTAGAGGACAGAGAGATGAGTATTCTCCAGAGCAGGTGGCTCCTCACAGCGTCTCCTCTAGTAAAATAATGACACTGTCATTTGCTTTGTGTCTGTGAAACAGCAAGCTGATGTAAAAAAAAGTTTGAGTCATGCAGAACTTTGGAATAACCTGAAAATGATATTTGAAAACTTATTTACAATCTTATCCACTTTTGTTTTATGCAAATGCACTTTTATTTTTTGTAGAAAATGGTCTTTGTTGATTGTAGTATTTGCACATTTACTAGTAATTGTGTAGCTTTGAGTTTTATGGCAAATGTATTCACGCATACAAACCATAGAGTATATTTTATTTACAATTTGTTCGATGTCACATACCTGACAGTGATCATTTCAAATGAAAACACTTGGAACAAAAAACCAAATGGAATTGTGTCTTAAGTATGACATTTGCTTACACAGAAATGTGTCTGTAACAGACTCTATTTATTAGCCATGTTTCATGTATCAAGTTAGGCACATATGGAATGAAGATACCAAATGACTTTCTGATTTCACCACAAGTCAATCTCTCAATAAATCTAATAAAAAATCACCAGTCTTATTGAGATGTTTAAAGATCACAGTGATTTTTCTAAAAACTACTGTTTGGATAGAGGATGTGCTCCTGTCATGCTTCAGGTGGTCTAATCGTTCATAGTTCCGATGATCAACCTGGAACCTTCACTCAGACATGGATGTGATGTCACAGGCTTGAAGGTTACATGTTTTGTGACCATGCTTTGATTACTATTGTGACACACAAGCACAGTCAATTGCATGGACGTTAGTCAGCATAGACCATGAAGCCTGAAAATGTGCTGTATTTGTTGTTGTTTCCCCCATGTGCTTTGCCCCCATCCAGTTTAATGTAGATCTCGTCCCCGGGTTCAAGGTGTAATATCACGCTGTTGCTGGCGTAGTCATAGTTCTGATCTGCATCCTGTGCTATTGCACTTGCACGGACCTGCAGGAAATGAATGATGGTTCATATTAGATAGATAGATAGATAGATAGATAGATAGATAGATACTGTTATTAACTGTTGTGTCCCTCATTTACCCTGTAGTTTAGCATCCTGGTAAGACCGATAACAATTTTATACTTTTTATTCACTGTAGTGGGCGCACACTCTGCCACATGCTATTGTTACAGTTTGAGGCATTAATAAGAACGTAAAGAGATTTTTAAAAATAAAAATTTTAACTGCACCATTTATTTCAAAAAGTGAAAATAAAAAATGGCAAGCACATCCATGCGCTGTGACTGCTAGATTTATGCCCTACCTGATTATTCTTACACAGATCAGCCCACATGCTGGTTCCATCACCTCCTCTCATTAATACGTGATACACGAAAAAGTAGATCCCCGGTATGGAGCAGGTGAATTTACCGGTCGAGGGGTCATAGTGGTTGCCCAGATTAGTGACCACATCATCAAATTTCAGCACCTCGTAGCCTTCATGTTGCTTCTTAAGTCCCGCGTAAAAGGCGATCTTGGGGACGGTGCTATATGTCGCTGCGCTTATGACGCCTGTGACTCCAGGCGGACCGGGTAATCCGGGCGGTCCAGGTTCTCCAATTACACCCGGTGGACCGGGAGGTCCGGGTGGCCCCGGCAAACCCCTCGGACCGATCCTTCCCGAGCGCCCTGGCTCCCCTTTCGCACCCCGGATAAAAGTTTGTGGCGACTCAACTAAGCGGTTATCGCGGGGGTTGTCCGCCGGTGCCGAGGATGGAGACTTGGTTCCGTATGGATCGCACACCATGCGACAAGCGCCGAGCATCTCGTACCGCGCATCAGATCCTGCTGCGCTGACCAAGATCGGGATGAGTATGACCAGTACCAGCACCATGACAACACCCAGCACGCCCGTGGCGATGACCCGCGCTTTCACGCGCAGCCTGGACAACACCGGGCGCGCCTCGCGCTGCGATTTACCCGCAATCTTGTTCCGTGTAGTAAAGACACCAAAATTAAAAGTTAAACTTTCCCTCAGCTCCAGTGAGAGTTACTTATTTAACGTTCCAATTGAGATGTTATGTTATTTCCTTAAGCGTTCAACTTCATCTGAACGTCCTCTAAAGTTTTTGTGTTTGTGGAGAAGACGAAAGAGACACGATCGAAGAAGAAATGAAGAGATTGCATTGCATCCCTCATATCACACCTGGGGTGGGAGGGACAGACAATCGTGTTTGTTAGAGAGAGATCTTAAAGATCATAAAGTTTGTTTTAAATAAATGAATTAGGTTGGCAACAAATTTGTTTGCTTGATTTCTTTACCTTTTTATATCTACATAATGAAACTAATATGCAGTGGTACCAAAAGTATTCTACAATATAATATTAAGATATTGCTATATTCTTTTAAGAAAAAAGGTTATCAAATGTTATGGGAAGAACACACATGTGGTGACCTGTGTGACCTGCATAGCCCCTTGAACTGAGCTGTCTCCATTTGTCCACTAAAAATAACCATGGGACCAGAATTGCCACTTGATTGTATACTCAAGCAGTAACATGCAAAGCTTTTGTATATTATCTTGCTTAACATCACAGGGTCCCTAGCTGCTAGGACAGTAGAACAGCAACCAATCATTTAACTGTGAATGTTAGACTCAAAACTACATTTTGTTTAATTTATTTAAAGGCTGGCCAAAAGCTTTGTTATTCAGATAACTGTGTTGCATTTAAGGCAATGTATTGTATTAAACTTTAATTCGCAAAGGGGGATATCCTTATATGGAGTGCATCCAAGTCTTTGCCCATAATTCAACTATCTAACTAGAAATATAATCAATGGCTTTCCCCTTGAAAGTCTCCATTGTACGAGTGATGGAGCACCTAAACAAGTTCTACACAGTGTCATCTTCATCACTGGCATCAATATGACTCAAAATAAAGATGTTGTCACACAATAAACCTAAAGCAGGACAATGTGTGTTTGTGAATAAGACAGCAAGTGTTGCCTAAGATTTTGGCACTATGTTTATGCCACTTTCTCAAAATGACACCCCTGCCTGTGGAACATCCAGTCTGTGAAACTTTCTGTGATTTATGAATTACTGTAAAACAACAATGATCTTTGTTTTCCCACTGTCCAAACAATGTATTAATGTGATGAATCTTAATATCTAACTGTGTATGTGTCTTTATGTTACAAAAGAGATTAGATAATATTGACTGAACATGTTCTTGCGCGTTGGTCATAGGTTTGCATAAGAGGCTCACTGCTTTGATTTCATGAACCCACACCTCCTGTACTATATGTACACAGACAGACACAGATGCACCGGTGCACACACACCTCTGAGTCAATGAGGACTTGTGTTCTGTCTCGGCCCCTCCAGCTGGCACTTTCAATGGTTTACTCAGCGTGATTGGACCGTCACTGGTGATCGTGAGTCACCTGCCATCTTCAGATGCACAGCAGTGCTCCAATGACAAAAAAAACAACAAAAACAACTTCTTTTACCACTTGTTTTCTGTGTGTTTAGCATGTAAGCTTCACTGAGGCATTTTGTTCCAGGATGCAAGGTTGGCCTCTTTAAAATGTTAAAATGCTTCATTCTAAAATGCTTTCCTAATGAGATCCTGTGAATGTGTCCTAGTTGCTGTGATTGGCTGAGTATTGTTCACAACCAGTCTGAGAATTGGCCCAAATGGGACAAACAGGTTGAAAAATACGGATTACCAAGTAAAAAATTCACCAACTTGAAATAACTTTGAAAATAACTTGAAATTAGTCAACTTCTAGTAAAGGCTTAATGATTAAAGTTCATTATTAAATTAAAAAGAATTTACAAATTAACATCTGGAAATACTGTGACTATTAATTATATTTTACTTTTATTATTATTACTTGTAGCAAAAAAAAAACAATACATAAATATGCTTTTCATTGTTATTTTATATTATGTTATATTGTTACACAACTATAATAATTAAATAACATTAAATATAATTAAACTTAAAAAAATCTGAAATGCATAAACATGAGACTTTAATGTGACTACTGTTTTAATAAACAGTATAGGACTATAATCTAGATTCTAAAGAAAATATTCCAAAAAACTGGAATATTTGAACGATGTTAACATGTTTTAATATGATGCTAACATGTCTTAACATGATACTTGCATGATTAAGCATGATGCTAGCATGAATTAGCAGAAGCTAGCATGATTTAGCATGATAGATAAACTAAAATATGACTTACTCATGATGAGATTGCTAGGGTGATCTAAATGGTTGCTAGGGTGTGGTCAGGAAGTTGCCACGACAATACCCAAAGCCTACTGACAGATTGCTTGGCTTAGCAAGCAGCAACAAATGGTGAAATTGCAACTTCTGGCAAATAAATACAGTACCCTAGCAACCGTCCCATAGACTTCTATTGAAAAAGTCCCATAGACGTAACATTGATTGGGCTCATATCACTCGGCTTAGTAAGCAGCAACAAATAGTGGCATTCTCCACTTCACAGCCACGCCCTAGCAATCAGTTACAGTACCCTAGCAACCACCCCATTGACTTCCATTTAAAAAGGCATCAGAACATCATAGAGACAAGTGGGTGACCTCATTTGATTCAGACTGGCAAGTAGTCTTTAATAATTCCTATGGTCCAGCCATGTCCTAGCAACTAATTAGAGCACCCTAGCAACCAACATGAATTAGATATCTCAGCACCAGAACATCACAGAGACATGAGAGTTGGCTCTTTTAATTCACACACACATCCATGTCTATTGGTTTTACCCGGCTAACTGTCTGGCTACACTCTAACAACCATTTACTGTACCCTAGCAACCATGTCATGTTAGCATCATTTTAGCAGTATGCTAAGTCATGCTAGAATCATGCTAAGTCATATAAAGTCGTGTTAGCATTGTGTTACTTCATGCTAGCATCATGCTAACATCACACTACATTGTGCTAGTATTATGTTACAACATGTAAGCATTATATGCAATCATGTTAGCAAGTTTTGCCATGGCCAGCACCACTTATATTTTTTGTTCCGAAAATGTACCAATCTAGTTATAATATTATTGCTTGTTGATGGAGTAAATTGTAAAGTAAGCTGTGTTCCATATATCTGTAACATAAAAACCATGTACAAATTAAATTTAAATAGAACATTAACTTATTCCATATCTTATTCCACAAGTAAAACAAACAAACTCAGAAAGGGAGCTTTTCTAGAAAATATATAATAATAATTTAATGAGGATTAAATAACAACATTTATCTTATCACTAACAAGCTGTTTGTTTTTGTGCTGTGGCCTCTTTGGGCAGAAATGCCATTGAGACCTTTTTAGAGGAAGATTTCACAAGATTAAGCACAGAATTAAATTGTTTGCTGATTGAAAAGCAGACAGGTACAACAGCGCAGCATTCAGATTTGTTTCTGACAACTGGACGATTGAGCATTTCTAAGTCGTGAATAAAACATGTGCAAAGATCCTCATGGCAGACAGACCAGAATCAGGCTTTTTTAAGCGAGGTTAATGAGCTCAGCGCTGTGCTATCAATCTACAGTCTATCATCTGTCATCTTGTGCATGAAATACACATAACAGATGCAAAAACAGAGCGAGACTTGGAAAACAACAGCCTTCAGCTAAATGATAAATGTGTGCACCTTCACATCCAAGCTATGTAATTATCCTTTTAAGACACACACTGTTTTTGTGCTGTTTTAATACATAATTCATTTTTATTAATTATTATTAATGATACCATTTATATTATTAAAACTTCTTTTGTTCTTTTATTAACTTTCACTTCCAGTTCTTTCGTGTACAGTTACAGAGGGTATTTCTCTCCAAAACCAGCACTTATGTAATGAGTCACTGTATTGTGCATGCAACAGGGGAGAAATTTTCCAGTGATCAAAAAAAAGGAATGTTCTAGAACAAGATTATAAGTTAAGGAAAAAGATTCAGTATACAACACACTTTGGATTGGTGGATATGGGTATGAAAGTGGGCATTACCCAAGAAATTACAGCTAACCACAACCTTAACTTCTCGTTTTATTAGCAACATAATTGTGAAATTAATATCACATGATTTTGAATGTCACATGATTTTCATTGCTGCTATAACCTATTTCCCTTATTAGTTTGTTGTGCGTTCCTGCTTAATTAATATTTAAATGTTATAATTTATCAATAAATGCACATTGTTTCTCAAACTCAACATGAATCCTTGTTAACAACCCATTTTAATGTGACTTATTTTTAAGTGAAACCGGATATTAAATGACAAAACTGTAGGGTAGAACAAATCCAAGCGATCGGATAGAAACAGACACAGCATCCCAACAGGAAAATCCAGGAGAGCTGGAACACAACATGGACGGAAACCAAAACTATCTGACAACACAGGACGAAAAACACAGGTGTTAAATAGCTTGGCAAAAATGAGCTACAGCTGGCGCAAATTAAACTGAGCCACACCCACTCTCACAAAATGCACACACAGAGAAAGCAAGAATGAGTCTGTGAACCCATGAACCATGACACATACATAACATGCACTGATAAATTGTTCACAATGGAACCAGGACCATGCAGTAGGAAAGACATCACCCAACATCAGAGTCTGACCTCCCTGATGCTCTTATATCTGATTGCAAGCAAATACCTGCAGCCATGTTTCAACATCTAGTGACCTATGACCTCTTCAACAAGTTCATTCTTTGTGATGCTTCATCTCTGTCTCCTTTTGCTTGATGACTAATTGTTTCTATTGTGGTCTTTGTTAAGTTTCTCACTCTGCAGGTCTGTGGCACCAGGCCTGAGGCAGAATGGAGAGAGCAGATGAACAGAAAGGAAGAGTAGGTGTGACCGCACCATCACCCCCTCAAAGCATGGCCTCTTACTGCGCTGCCACTCACTCCTGCCGAGAGATGATTAACTGTACTTATGTAGGCAGCCAGAGCTTCACTTACTTTAGAATATTCTCACACCCTATGCAAGCTTGCTTATGCATTCTTGAAATTATATTTCTTTGGCTGTGACTGTTGTGAAACAACCAGCACTGGCATGGCTGCACATTAACCAATGCTGGTAGTTTTAAGTTTTAAGAAAATTCATTCATCCATTCTTCAGACCTGCTTGTCCTTGGCGAAGTCTTACCCAGCATCTCTGGCTGAGTTTAGGTACAATGCATAGCTAAATTCATAAAAGGAAAATAATTCTGTGATGCACACATGTAAACATACTTATTGGGTTCACCCATCATGTCATAATGCTGTATGTTGATTTGGCTTGCACTAACACTAAACTTCGTATTTCTCCTTTGTAAAGCATTAAAATGCACTCTGTAATTATTATCTACACATTTTAATTACTGCTAAAACAGACACTAACATCTTTGGCTTTGTTGACAAAGACATATGGGCAGTGGAGAGTGCGGCGACACAATCGACAAATCTTTGAGTGTGTTACCAATCCTGATCAATAGACTTAGTCTAGTATTGATTAATTACTTTGCGAACTCTTCAGACAGCAGTAAGCAAAGTATTGAATAACCCTGATAAAAAGGAGATTTATCACCATGGTAACAAGATCATTTTCTTAAAATATCTTGCATATATTCATGTCTTTAATCAATATTTGCCTGTCCACAATGTCTTACACAGTGTATGTTGAAAACGAAATTATTTGGCCTGCTAAATGTATCAAAACGTTAAATGTCAGTATTTTTTGTTACACTTTGTATTAAAGCGTCCTATTGAAATACTGAGTAATATTTATTAACAGCATGCACTTTGGTGTTAGGGAATGGGTTAGGTTTTACACAAAGACATTACGTTATTTTTAAAAAATATCTTGTAAATCATGTACACTCTAAAATGTGCTAAAAATGCTAAAATGTAAATAAGTCATTACATTATCAGCAACTTGTTGTGTTGGGCTCTGTATGTATAGCCACTGGAGTTGTTTTTGCTTATGTAATGGGTGATCATGCTCAGAGACCCTACTGGGTGTTAGCTGCTCAGGACTGGCACATGTTCTCACCATGTCTCTCTCCTTCTGTTGTCCGTGACAGAGGGGAAGCGTTTCTAATCTGCCACAAACAGAGCAACAGAGACTTTTAAATAGATGAAGGGCAAGAGGAGATGAAAACATGTATGGAGAATAACAGAGAAAAGTTTTTTCTCACCTAAGGAGAGAAAAAACAATCTAGCAACAAGCATTTAAAACCACTTTTGTATTTCTTAGATAATGAACAGGTCTTCACAATTCTTGTGCCTTGCATAGACATTTTTATGATGAATTGTAAGACAACAGATAACAGATTTATTTTAGTCCCCTGCTTAAAATAAACTGCATTCATGACATGCATGAGATTTGGATCAAAATGCATGTGGATCCCCATTCTGTGCACATCCAGTCTTATATTTTGGTGCTGAAGATCAATGGGAAACTTATGAGCAACTTATGAGCCTCAAATTGCAATGTAAGTTTGCAGGGGAAAACACTACGCACCATTACACACTTGAGTGTGAGGCTGAGGTGCTAGTTTTGAAACCCAGTGAACAATAGAGCTACTGATTGCCATTTTCCTTTCATGACTGTTTGTTAGAGGGTTCATTCCCATTATGGCAAGAGTCTGACTAAATGCACGGCTTAATTGTAATGTTTAAAGGAACCATGCTGAGAATGGGAATGAAAGCAAAAGAGTGACTAAAAGGTGAAAAAGAATGATGAATGATGGAGGTTGAGGCAGAGTCTGGAACGTTAAGTCTTTGCGGTCTTTTAACATTTTTATACTTGTATGAAATGTTGGTATTGTGACTCAGCTTCACAGGAGATAAAATTTAATAGAATGAAAAACAAAACACTACAATGGAAAGGCACAGCATACATCCTCACACTGTCTAATACATTAAAAGACCCAGTAACTTCTATGATTTGAAACTGTTTTGCTGGATCAAATTGAAACACTTTTACTGACCAGCTAATCAACAGACATTAAGACATTTAAGGATGTAGTTTTGATGTTTTGGAGGGCAGTAATGAAACCTCACCTTGGTAGTAAATAAAAGTGCTATAAAGGGTTTTCACAGCAGTTTCATAGAAGAACAATAACTTTCGGTTCACCATAGGACCATTTCAAAGATTCTTAAATGAACCATTCCTTTCATACTTTTTTGTAAAACCTTTATCCACAACAAAACGTTTTTTGTGCAACAAAAAAGATCTGCAACTGTTAAAGATCCTTTATGGTAACCACAAGGCCCAACAGAGAAACCCCCATAGGAACCTTCTTGTAAAAAGTGTAAGTGTTGTTTGTAGAGGTACAATGGCCCAGATGTTGATCATTTAATGAATTAGCTGATTAATATAATTAGATTAAGTATAGATTAATATAATCAGTTGATATAATGTTTCATATTGAAATATGTTTTGGTGAGCTGGGGTGGGGCTTTATTGTAAGGCACTTTGGTAAGAAAGTGTCTGCTAATAATATAAATGTAGGTATTCCAACAGATCTCAGGTATTCCAACACAGTGTAAGAAGCAAATTTGTTTTTTTAAATAAAAGAAGTAGAAGTAGAAATAATGGCGGTGTTTTAGTTAATTAGTTAAGGAAGTGAGGACGAAATAGATTAGTTTTTAGACGTTAACCACTGAAAAGAGACTAGAGCACAGTTAGCCTTTAAAAGTTCCGAAATATGTTCTCAAACAACAGCTTTGCCCATTATTTCCTTTAGCTCATTAACAAAATGACACCACCAAAGAACAGAGCAGCTGGGCTGCACAGTAGTGTGTCTGTGTGGGGTTATTGACTTCAAAAACACACCGGTGTGATCTTGTAAATCTATGATAGCGTGACCTCTAGTGGTGAAAAGCCTTTACAGCAAAATGTCATAAATTTCTCTGTTAATTTTAAACATCACACAGCACAGAATTTGTTAATCTATATTGCATTATATCATCATATATGGAATGTTATATACATAGATGAATGATGCATCTTACACTTATTCATAAATAATTTTATAACAATCACCACAAAAGTGTGAATGCCCATTACTTTTATTTAACGTTTCACACACAGCACACTTACACAAATACACACACGTTTTTACACCCATCTTTGTGAGGACACTCATTGACACAATACAATCTCTAGCCCCTAACCCTAAACCAAGTTCACACTAACCCTTACCATAAACCTAATTCTAAAAGGGTGTCAGAGGTCAAAATATCCTCATTTTATTTATCTCACTCTGATGATCTAACTGGTCACACTGGTCCTCACAAAGATAGCTAAACAAGTACACACACACACACACACACACATACACAAATACATGATACTACTTTAAATGGCGTTTTGAATTGGATTTTTTAGGACTGTTTACCAAAAATATGTCAGTTATATTGGTTAAAATCTTGTGCAGCAATCAGTGATATTTCTTCTACTTTCATAAGTTTAAGTTCATAACATTCATTTAAAAGTATTTACACCACTTTTTAACTAAAAGATATCTTGTGGCAGGGTGGCAGATTCATATCCATCATTGCTATTAAAATGACTACCAAAGTGACTTCATGACCAGATAATTCCCAGAAATTAAGAAGGTATAAAGTGAGAACATATTTTCAGAATGTTCAGCAGTCAGGGCTGTGATTGGTTGATTAAACAGAGCGAGTCATGAGTTTCGCTGGGTGAATTTCTGATGGAATTCCTTTAGTTTGTTGAGCATAACCTTGAGTTTGTCTGTCGGAGGTAAGATGGTCATCCTGTAAAAACAAATATGTTTATTATTGATTTATGATTTATTATTAACATTATATGTAATTGTAAATAAAATATTAATTAAATATGAGTTTATACATGACTTCAAGAGTTCACAAAAAGGAAAATTCTGTCATTATTTCCTCATTCACGTTTTCCATACACAACTCATATGCAGACATCTTTGCCATTACACACTCTATGTTGTCTATTAAAAGACAGCTCATAATGTTTTTTATGTGTGCTAAAAGAAGGGAAGCTTATTGATGTATTATTTCAAATTTGTGCTCACACAAAAATTATAATATAGAGCCATAAGAAGACCATAAGTTACATGGACCACTTGATACTAATATGGTGATGTTTTATCTTTTTTTTTTGCCCTTTGTAACTTGACAGCCAATGCTACATTTGTTGTAAGAGAAAAGAGCATGTACATTTTCCCCCAAAAGTATCTCTTCTACAGGTCCACTGAATAAAAAATCATCTGAATTCAGAATTGGTATTAGCAGTCTTTACTCATTGAGCAAAGGATAACACTTAACGCTAAATGATTTAAGTAAATTTGACAAATTATTAAATCAAGTTAACCAAAAATAATCAATTTACCTCAAAAGAAAGAAAATGTTACAGTAACTCAAAACATTTGTTAGTGGATTTTTTTTGTAGAAAATTACACTACAATATAATACTGTACATTACTTAATCTATTTAATTACTTTGAACATTCAGGTTTACAATGTGAAAAGAATCCTGTCTGAAACTAATATCACACACCTGAAGTGGTAGGTGCCATCTCTTTGACCGAAACCACTGCCAGGAACAACACAGATTCCTGTTTCCTCTAACAGTGTCATGCAGTAAAGCATGTCTGGAGCCTGACCCTTTGCCTAAAGGGCAAAAAATAAGACAACAGTATCATAAGCAACAAATATGAGCCATAAGCACAAGAGCAAAAGAAGACATGAAAACCATATGACAGACGCCAACCTTGGCTTCACTGACAGCCCGTTCGGGTATGGTGATACAGGGAAAGGAATACATGGCTCCCTGCACAGGGTTACAGCTGATGCCTGGCACTGTGTTCAGAATCTCCTCTGTCATTTTGGCTTTTTCAGCCAAGTCACTCAGCACTGCTTTTCGCTCCTACAGTAGAAAGAAATACACTGGGATAGTAGCCAATACTGGTAACGGTATTATATCTAACTGGAAACAAGCACACAGTTTTAAGGCTCTATGTTGAAGAAACAGAAGATACAGCCGCAGTTGAAGACCACATCTGTGTTCTTAGCTGATCAATAAGAATCCATAAAGTTGAGAAAGATGAGGGCACCTTGATGAAGGTGTTGTAGGAGGGCTCTCCAGGCTGAGGTGGGTTGACCACTAGGTCCATAAGGGCTTGTCCAGGTACAGGTGGGCACAAACGCACTGATACCAGCTTAGTGAGCTGAGCCTTTACATCAGGATCCATGTTGATGACCTCCATGTACCCTCCTCGAAAACCACACCTACGAGTGAGGAAGTTCAACATGAATTTTAATAGTTTAATAGTTAATTGATAAAACTGGATAGATGTAAACTTACTCTCCCATGTAGCACTTGGAGGTGGAGTGGAATGATACAAGCTCTACAGTGCTTGAATACACTGGACCCATTTCAAACAGCACTTTCTTAAAGGAGTGAAACTCACATCCCTCTGCATACACATTGTCTTGATACACCTAAGAGACACATGCATCAGAAGAAACGTTAAGGTGGAGGAAAAACAAAAACATTGCTTTCATCAAATGCTTATATTAAAGACATCCATAGCTTTATGTAAATAGAAATGTATAGTGTGAAGTAGAATATACTGTAGTTATACCGACAAATGACTATTGATATTGATACTATATGATATTATTTTACCTCATCAGCCATTAGGAAGAGGTTTTCCTTGGCTACAAATCGGATTACATCCTCAATACACTGTCTGCTTTGTACCTGACCTATTAAAAAAGATTGGACCTACATTAAACATGTATTATGTATCTATGCACTATTTTAATTTTTTGGGAAAAAAAACACATTCTATGTCTGAAGTAGATGTATTGTTATATTTAAATTTTACATAAAATACCAATTACATTTACATTTACATTTAGTCATTTAGCTGACGCTTTTATCCAAAGCGACTTACAAATGAGGAAAGGAAGCAACTTCGATTACAATAAGAGACAA
>JAZGTJ010010463.1:0-18063 GCA_036877575.1 Botia almorhae
TGGCACTTAAGATGAATAAAGGACATTAGAGCTGTGTATTGCAAAAAAATTGCACTGTTAATATATATATATATATATATATGTGTATGTGTATGTTGAGTAGTTTGCGGGGGGCTTGGCCCCTCACAAAACTACACGCTCCAGTTAGCAAGCTAAGCGTCAGGAAGAACAATTGGAAGCCTCTAAACGCTCTCCTGTCCCTACAACATACTGTCTGCCTACAGCTCCCCCTTCATATAAATGCCTCCTACTCAATGAGCTGATCATACAGACAGATACAGCACTAACGCAGCTGCAGTGTAGAAGATGGGGGACATCAGGTCCCTAACATTCATCAAAAACAAGAGAGGGCTCTATATATAGGCCACTCAGCTGTTACACTTCACACCAAGCTGGAGTGTCAGACATGAACACCAGACAGAACACTGAAAGTGGGCAGCTATTACCTTCAGATCACAATCTGTGTCTCATGGCATTCATTATCGAGTCTGGGCTTCCTGTTGTATACTAATGCTTCCTATTGCATTATGGGTAACGTAACCCGTGAACAAACAGGCATTAGATTGCTTTTTCCTCTCTAGGGTTGAACATGAAACTAAAAGTCCAGCATTGATTTGAAGTAAGGGTATGTCTGGAACGGATTACGATCTTACCATTACCTGTATGTTGCTTATCATTTAAAAACGTCTTATTGTAGCTATTCGTTCTTTTAATACAATTGCTTAAATTACAATTTATTACATTAAAAACGGATTGTGGAAAACGCATTGCGGGATACAGAATTCTATGCAGTGTGTCCTCTTGCATACCGCATTAGTTTGTCAAATGTAGACCTAAATATTCCTTACATAAAGTTGAATACTGTACAAATATTGCATGCGATGTTATGTACTGTATATACTACAGCAAAAATCCAAAACAGAATGGTAGTACGTCACTACAAACAAATTATTATAGAAACAAAACAGGCTTTAAATGAATTTGTCACGTAATACACTTTTCTTTGCATCAAACCATCAAAACAACATGTAGGTTACTTGGACTGTATTCTACCTGTGATGTATAGGAGGCAAGGGGGGGCTAAAGGTGGCAAGCCACGAGCCTAGCAGTCTAGATGGCATGACACAAGCAATGACTTAGTAATGACATTGAGTTCTATGTAAAACAGATCACCTGGATTACCCGTCAGATGCTTCATATGCAGTCACACACAAGACAGTTAACTAATCTGTTCTGGGATCTGTAGGAGGCTACAGTCACCTCATGTAAAACTACTGATGTGTCATAAGTTTGCTCCTGATTTAGATTAATTAATTGCTACTTATTAACGACATTGTGTATTAGTCATCAGAACAGTTATACGAACATAGTTAACTATAACGAAACGCAATCTTTCACCACCTTTATATATTATGTATGTATAAAAGGCAATACAAATAAATAGAATAAACTAGATTGTGCTACAACTCAAAATTATGCAAATGCTTAAGGTTACAAATCATTACAGATTACTGTGATTCATGCAAACACTTTTTGATGACCGGTCTTAGTCATTGCCCAACTCTGTGCAGGAAGCTCCAATTCAAACAAAAAATATTTTTAACATTACGATCTTAACAGCATTTTAACAACGTTGCAGTATAAAATGTAATACTTTGTATTTTTTTCTTAATTAGCACTTTGCATAAAAAACATTTAATAAAAGACAGATTGCTTATAAGGTCTTCACATTGCCGCCAGCAAATGATTACAAACAAAAATGATTAATAATAATCTAAAGTTATTCAGCCAGAAGATCTGCAAGGTTAATGCAAAACACTTGAGAGAAGAGTCATAAAGGAAGTGAAACGTTTTAAAGAAACTGATGCATTAACAGGTGATCTGCTATGCAAACAAAGTGCATGAAACGTGCACAGAAAATACCAGACATTTCTGATAAGATTATTTGGATTATTTAAAAACACAGTTTGTGGCAACTAGTGCTCCAAACCTGGAGAATAATGTATGGATATGGATGCCTAAATAGGGTATCCACATTCACAAACGATTAAGAGGTGAAAGTGGAATGTATATTTAAAATCATCGTGCTTTATTGTCGACCAATCGATATGCACGTTTCTGTTCGAGTACGCAAAACCCATTTTTTCCGGAGGTCATCGAGTTCATTCTCACAATGAAAACGGCACGCACGCTCGATCTCCGTGACAATGATGCGTAAACGCCTGTCAAACATTATCCTTCGGCGTGGTCAGCATTTATGCATAAACAAATGCACATGGGGATCAGACAATGCGCCAACAATGACAAACATCAGCGCGCGCTTAAATCAAACACCTCGCGAGCATTCCGTTTGTATTTAGGCTCGCGCAGCATATACATAAACACACGTTTAAAATCCCGACAGCGATGTGTTGAGTCACAAACAAACGGAAATAGGCAGAATATGTTGGTTTTTTTATGATAATTAAAGCCTTTATAAGCATGTAAAGAGACGACACGGAAGGAAGATGCGTGTGGTTAAATCCCCAGCAGCACACAATGCCGTCCTGTCTTCCGCAATGGGCTCGATAAACATACTGCGAGCTATTAACGCTCATCTAGTGACCAACACACGTTTATTAAGGTCAAAAACATCAGTTCGCCATAGTAGAGTTTAATTATCAACAGGTTCGTGACATTAAAGCGGTTTTGACAAGCGGACGCGGGTTGATAGGGTGATTGTTTTCGTTTTTTCCGTCGAGGCCTAATCAGCGCGCTACCGCGGGCCCTGGTGAGGCAGCGCATCGGCCCGCACTACGCTGTCACACGGCTTATTTTTAGCACTTACCGGGTCCGAGCGCTTCCATGGCCGAGGGCTCTCTCTCCGTCTCTGTCCCGGCCTGGCGGCTCCGTACCGACACTGAAATTGGGGGCGGTATCTCGAAGCTTAAGGTGGCTAATTTAAGAAATGGAAGGATGCGTAGCTGTGCAACGCTCTACTCTGCCTGCGTTGTCTTCTGAGTGATTTAAAGCGGATCCATGGGATTTGTAAGTGCGCATGCGCGGGGACGAGCAAATTCGGTTGGTGGACGCGCACATTGACACACAGGGAAAATGATAAAGGTTTGGGCGGTGATAAATAGACGGATCCACGGGCTGTCCATCAAGTGGAGTGTTATTATGTAATTTGATTTTAGGAACATCTTATCGTGTTAAAGCGTGTTTCTAAACTTGAGCCTGTTCAGTTATTTTTCTGAATCCAGGGTAAACCAGCTGCGCGTACGCATTTCAGTTGTAAGTGACATTTGACACGTGCATTTAGCAATTTAATGGTGGATTGGTAATGCCCAAATAATTGGAATGCACTTATCAAAGTACTATTTTTGCAGGTGTATTTTTCTGTTTGTTTTTTTGCATATTTTATTTTCAGAGTGCACAGAACACATACTGAAGTTGTATGGTCAATATGTGTTTTATTGTGAATGTATCTTGGCCCCCAATGAAAGCTGGTGTTGTTTGCTGGAGCTCTGTCGTTGTCCATTTACAGTCAACTTTGACCAATCTGACGCCACATTGGTGTTTTAGCCTGTCCAATCAGCACAGAGCAAACGCGCCTAACAACCGTTTATCCAATAGCTACACTCGAAAAGAATGACGGAGGCTGTTAAAGAAAAGCGCTCGAGAGCAGCGCGCGAAGAGTTGAAGTTTTATTCGTTTACCACCATCGGGCGGGAGATGTACGTTTGCGTTTTGGCATTATAAAATATAATATTTCCCTTTGGATTTTATGAGGTTTAAAGTATCAATATTACGTTTTATACGTTTATTTGTCCTTGGAGGGTTTTTACTGCGGTTGATGTGATTTTGTAGCGAATAAAACTAGACCTGGAAGATGAGCTCTCTTCTCTCAGAGCGGGTAACGTATCAAATGACAAATACTTTAAATAGCTTTAATAATCCTTATAAATAACCACATTTGTCGAACATAAATAAACTGACAACCTTTAAACTCTCTGGGTGAAAGACATTTTAAGTGAATTTGTCTGGATAGTTGTATTCCGCTAGCCGGCTTAGCTATTTACCCTGTGCTTTTGTAACAAGTGGTTAGCTTTAAGGCCAGATAAGAAATTGTGTTTGGATATTCTCACAACCCTTTTAAATATTAAATTTCTTATGTCTCATCTACAACAAAGAAATGACATTAAACACTGTAGGTGTATGTTATTGTGTACTTAACTGATCGTTTCGAAGTTATGTTCACCGAGGCAATATTAAAAATCACTTGATCAAATTGAACTATATGATTGTACCGTTTATGCTCAAATGCTTCTGAAATGTATGCCTGTTACCATTTGTAGCCTGTAGATCTCCCGGTTGAGGGAAGAACAGCAGAGAGTGATTCAGACAGTGGAATGGGCTCACCAATGGAGCAGCCGGTTACTGACACAAACATGGCCACTGAGGACCTGCAAGGTAAGAGAGGGTTAGCATAACACATGCATGTGAACAGAAACATCCGGATGTAAATCTGCTTGTCTGTCCACTGCTGTTTGTTTATTGTAGTTTGTTTAAACAAAACATTGGCAAATAGTCATCTGTTCATACTGAATGTTTTGCATCTTTAACGTATTGTGTTCCAGATTCAGATGACGATGATATCACGGTGAGTCGGAAGGGACGTTCTCGTAAGGCGTTGCGTGACAGCGACAGTGATGGGGAGCAGGAAGAGGCCGGCATGGCCAATGCTCTGGTCCTATCAGAATCCAGTGATGAAACAACAAAGACCAATGAGACAGAAAGCATTAAAAAGAAGCGTGCCAATAGAATAGCTCGCATCGCGATGGACAGTGATGAGAGTGAGCCGGAGAAAGAGGTCGTTCAGGTCAAACCAAAGGAAGCCAAGAAAAAGAGGGAGAAGTCACAAAGAAGGAGAGGAAAAGACAAACGTAACGTTGACCTTGTGAAGCGACTGAAAGAGAAAACAGAGGTGGTTTTATTTGTAGAGGACCGGAACAATTTGCATAGAACATTTTGCATGTTTTTGTTTTTACTTAGTCATTAACCAGAATGACATGATTTGTGTTAAAAGGACACCCCTCCCCTCAAAGCACTTAATGACAGTGGCTGTCTGCTGGGGGATTCTGATCTGTTTGATGCACAGCTGGAGGAAGATTCTAATCACCAACTGGAGGGAGAAGAAGAAGAAGAAGAGTCTCTGAATGCTATCCGTTCTGCTGTAAAAAAGAAAGCAAAACGCAAAGTAAGTGCAGAATCCATTTCGCACCGGGCCACAATATATATAATTCAAGATTTAAATCTGCTACTGCTGTTACGCAGCACTTGCAGTCATTTTTATATTTCTGATCCACAGCCTCAGATGTCTGACTTCAGTGGCGATGAAGAACAAGAGAACAAGCCACAGCGAAAGGTGGGATTTTTGATTATGATGACGTCGTCTCATTCATTTTTATATTATGTGGCTTAGCACAGAAAAAATCTTTTTTTTTTTTTATTTAATTGTCTTCAGGAGAGGAAGGCGGCTAAAGCCAGCAAAGAGGCGATCAAAGAGCTTCACAGTGAGAGTCAGAGGCTGGTGCGAGGTCAGTCAGCGTGCACATCCTCTTTCTGTGAAACGCTTTCTTTGTCTCGTAAACTTACGCTGGTGTGTTTTCCACCTTTGCAGAGACCATGGTTGGTCTGCCATATCACATGCCAGAGCCCAAGAGTATCGATCAGTTCTTCAGGAGAAAACCCCGCCCACAGGGTCCCGCCATGGCTTTGCTGAAGTATGATGAACGGCTAGCTAGCTGTTTTTCTTCTGTTATTGTTCATACAGAGGAAATAGTAAAGATGTTCTTTCTGTCCTCAAGGTCCGCCAAATACCAAGCTTGCATTTTAGAAGCCAGTGCAGCACCGCCTTCAGATCCAAACCAAGCCAAGGCATCCCAACATATGCCTGAGCAGTGCTCAAGTTCTCACACAGACTCAACTGTGGTTGACAACCAGTCATCCACCACAGCCCCTCCTTTAACAGATACCACTACCAGCACTCAACGGGATGCTCCTGTCACTGGAGTAGCACAAGCAGAACCTGATGCAAGCACTGACGACCCCAAACTTGTGGGTGAAGAGAGAGATGCTCCCACTGAGAAAGCTGAACGTGTAGATCATGCACAGCAGCAGGTCTCAGCTGATCAGATCCAGACTGAGGAACCTGCCCCTCAGGTACCAAAACCTCGAAAGGACAAGCTGGCCAGGCTAAGAGAACTTGGTCTAGATCCTCCTCCAGTGGCCAAACTGTGTGCAGATGAGGGGGCTTTTGTTCAGCTGGAGCCACCTGAGGAAAACCCAGGTGAGGTTCTAGACACCGAACGGTAGCCATTCTCAACTTAAATTTTCCTCAGTCTTTCCCACAATTGATAATTGTGTGTGTGTGTGGGATGCAGCTCTGAAAGCACTACAGGAACGATTCATGAAGCACATCCAGCCCGCCGCCTGCCCTAAACGAGAGCGCACGTTGCAGCTCAGTGTAGTGAGAAAAGACAGCGCCCCCTCTGGACAGGAGGAACTGCACACAGAATCAATCACTATCACAGTCAATGAGGGAGAGGAAAAGCCTGCTAGAGCCAAGCCAGGTACTATCACTGCATTACCCACAATGGTCTGGTTTTAGTCATGCAAAGTGTTTAAATGTGATTACCAATGTGTGTTTCTTTCTTTGCAGGTGAGAAACTGGTTCTCCTGAAGTCTCGTTTGCAGCAGGCCATGGCCATCCGCAGGAAGGAAGAGAGGGAGCGCAGGGCTGCTCTGTATCGCCTTGACAACGAGGATTGTGAAGAAGAGGAGGAAGCCGAGATGACGGAGTCAGAGGATGAAGAGGTAACAGAAATAGGGTTTACTCTGGATTTTCTCTTGCTGATCACTATCTTTGCGACATTTCTGCAATGAATCTTCTCTTTAGAGAAGTTTCATTTTGTGTGTCTTCAAATACAGAGTTATCTGTACATGTTTTCAAGTTTTAATTGATAAATTTTTGTTGTATTTTTTTTTCAGGGTGTTGATGAGTTGTTGGATGGTGGTGCAGATGAGGAAGAGGAGGCAGCGGAAAAAGAGGAAGCTGAGGATGAAGCTTCACTGAAAACATGTCCGTCCCCAGGCTTTAAGAGTCCCTCTCCTACCCCAGCAGACACTGACGGGACACTCATGCTGTTTGCTGGAAACTCCTGCTCCCGCACAGGGTGTGTGTGGGTTTTTATGTATGTGTAATAAGTATGTTACACTTAACATGTTTTCATTCATACAAACTGTGTATGTTTATGTCCAGTGATGGTGTGAGAAGATCAGGACCAGCTGGCCATGAAACTTACAATAAAATGGGTGAGTGTAGTTGGTATCTTGTTTGCTTGCTCTGACCTGAGGTCACCACTGCTAGATTATTTCTTCGGCTGTGAGTGAAGTTTCTCTGTTCACTTCACAGAGGAGGAAGATACTCTGTCATTGGCTAAAGACAGCAGTCACAACAGCAGCTTTGAGCTAATGGGCTCAATGATTCCATCATACCAGCCAGTCAGTAGAGCTGCAGGCAGAGGCCTGTCCACAAGCGTGTTTCGTTCTCCCTCCCCCTGCCTCTTCAGACCCAGTTTCCTCGGCTCTGCTTCTAAGGTGAGGCATTCTCTGTTCACTGAAGAATTAACATATAAAGTGTGGATTAATACAAGCCTCTGAATTCTCTTGCACAAGCTCTGGGATCATTGGGGTAATTTATTTGTAAAGCATAGAAAAAAAATGACTAAATGCATAGAATGTGGATATTTAGGAGTTAAGTTGGTTTACTAACAGCCTGGTAACTGCTCAGTTAGAATTGCTATTATGTGGTGTTAAAGCTGCAATGCGTAACTTTTTATTTATTTATAAATAAACAAAACAGTTAAGTACATGACAGATTGGTGTTTAATACAATTCTGCAGCAAAGATTATAGTGATTTATCATTTGAGCGATTTGGATGAAGATCTGGCTACGATGTCACATGTCCAAATACTGTAGATGTACAGCATGTGCAGCTTATTCCTATAGTGGTTGTTGAGAATTTAAACTGGGATCCACATTAAGAAAATAACTCCATAAATACTCTGCAATGTTTGGTTTCAAACAGAGATGGCGGTAGAGACTCAAGTTACTAATTGCAGCTTTAGTGTTTCGCACTAGTACCTTTTTCAAATCTGCATTCCATCCTTCTCTCTCTCTCAGAGCTCTGGTAAACTGTCTGAGCCCTCTCTCTCACTCCCTGTGGAGGACTCTCAAGACCTGTATGCACCCTCTTCTCCAAGTGAGTCTGCCCTCCCTCCAGCTGGGGACTCCCAGGGTCGCTTCTCATTGGAGGAAGACACCCACTCCCAGCTCCTGGATGCCGACGGCTTCCTGAACGTCGGGCCTCGGGGCGCGCCCAGCCGCTCGCATAAGCGGCAGCTTATACTAGACAGCCTGGATGAAAACGCCATGGACGCTAACATGGGTGAGCTCCTAGGGCTGTGTTCGGGGGGGTTCGGTTCAACACAGACCCAGCCAGGGGCCACTCAGCCTGGGCCAGAGGATGAGCTGCTGGGGCTGTGCTCTGGAGCCTTTTCCACGCAGCCTGGAGAACCAGCCATCAGGCCCAAGGACAAGAACAAAACCCTGGTGCTAGAGGAGCAAAGAGGGGACAGTCATGGCAGTTCGGATGCAGACATGGACCAGCTGCTGGATCTGTGTTCCGGCAAGTTTACAGGAAGCCCATGTAAGTCTTGCTTTGTTATACATGCATCTGTCAGTCTATCAGTGTATACATTCATCCTCTCATGAAGGTTTGTGTTGAAAAACTATATTTAACTTCTGTCTTTTTAGCTGCTTCTTCACTGCGATCAGTCTCCAGTCCTGCTTTTGAAAAGCCCTCTGAAACAAACGGGTATGAAAGATTTAAATGGAAAAGTTTTTCCGCCTTACATTTATACATTTCACAAACCAAAGCGATTTACAGTGCATTTAAAATATACAATGTATCAGTCTGTGTGTTCCTTGAGAATCGAACCCACAACCTTTTCTCTGATAAAACAACGCTCGACCATTGGAGCTACAGGAACACCTTGTAGATTTGGAGTTTGAAATTCCCAACGTGATTGGTTAACACTTATTTTCTGTCCACAGAAGGAACATAATTGAAGAACAAGAAGAGGAAGAGGATGGTGACTGTGAGTTCCGGCTGCTGTCAGATGTGGACAGCCTCAGTGAGAAGGTACTCCTGATGCCCATTAGAACTTTGAGAAGATTCTTATTGCTGAAACGTATGTTCTTATCTACCATCTGCCTGTTATTTTTGCAGTCCTGACTAGAAATGACACACTGTAGCTTCAGTCTGTTTGCATGTATCCGGCATGTATCTAGTCTTCAGTGCTGCTAACAGTGTATTATTGTTTAATAAAGGAAAATGAAGATGAATCCGATGTTGAAGAGGAGGAAAATGAGGAAGAGGAGGAGGAGGAGGAGGAGGAAAGGGAAGCAGTCTTTGGGTCACGTCCTGGCAAAAAGAAAATGTAGGTTTAGTTTTAATGTTTAACAGATTCCTCAGTGGTGTGAATGCATACAATATACAATACAAGATATATTAAACATAAATATGAAACGATATGGCGTGTGTGTTACGTAATGGTATTTTATACAATTATTATAGGATGGATAAAGTGTTATGTGGCTATCATTGTGTCGGAACAGGCGTCTGGCAGAGTTTGTGGATTCAGAGGCGGAGCTGTCTGGCAGTGATTTGGGCAGTGACGATGAGAATGAAGAAGGTGCAGATGAATACGAGGAAGAGGAGATACAGGAGGAGCTTCCGTCAGATGAGGAGCTGATGGACCAAGTTAACAAAATTCACATGTAAGAGACGTTACCTTAATCCTCCCTTGACTTTCAGCTCCTACAGTAGGTGGTGGAACAGGAGAGAAGTTGTTCCGCTAATTGTCATTGTTAGGTGAGTGTGTATTTCAAGGTTGAATGCACAAGTGGGCGCTTTTGCTGCAGGCACACTTGGGGTTGTTGTAACAAAGTTGCCACAGGGGGGCAGTATATCCAAACGGAGTAGGAGCCGCTTCTGATACTGTACTGCGATAGCTGAGTGTTATAAGTGTCGTAAGCCTGAGTGTATTTAGACATTATTGCAATTTATCAAAACCTAGTCAATAAAAGGACCGTATGGAACTTTAAAATATTCGTTCAGTAGGAATGTGAGGATCATTCTGTTCTCTCAACAGGAAGCACGTGTTAGATGATGATAAAAGAAGACTGAGGCTGTATCAGGAGCGTTACCTTGCCGATGGTGACCTGCACTCAGACGGACCCGGACGAGCCCGGCGGTTCCGTTGGAAAAACATTGGTGAGTTTGACTCGAGATCTCTCCCCCCTTCCTCGGTGTATCGAAATTGATCGTGTGAAAGTGTTAACTGATTCAAAACAACTGCAGTAAATGAAGTGTGTGATTTTGTATTTATTAGTGTTTTTTGTTTTGACTAGATGATAACTTTGAGTTTGGTGGAATGGATGCCGATGGAGATGAGGAAGAGGAGGATGAAGACATTGATCAGCTGGAGCTGCAAAGACGTAAAGAGCGGCTAGAGAGAGAGCAGTGGATAAGAGAGCAGGTGTGTGTGTGGTGTGTTTTTGTGTTATAAACAATACAGTTGTGTTGTGATTATGGGCATGTGACTGACTTGTCATGTTGTGTAGACTGAAGCTCACGCCAAAAAGGGAGAAGATGTGGAAGATGAAGAAAAGATTGGAGAGGAGGACAGTCAGTTTATGAAGCTTGCCAAGAAGCTCACCGCCAAAACCCTTCAAAAGAGAGGTACACATAACAGAGACGTGATTTTGGGCATTTTAGAAATTCCTATAAAATACAAATATTTTGTTGTCTCTCAATTAATGAATTTCATAATGATAACTGTGTATATATAATATGATAACAGTTGAGTTGGATTTAAAAGCCAAAGTAAATACACAAAATGTACAAAACCTTTTTTCCATATATACAGACACTCCAGCTGTTCTGCAAGAGAAGGCCGCTTCCAATACCAACCAGTTCCGAAAACCATTTGAACCCTCTGTGGTCAGTACCTGTCACACTTCTCTGCAGCTACAGTTCTGTTCTGTAGACAGTTTTGTTCTGTGCTCATAGATGTTTAACACCGTTCAACTGAAATGCTGTCGATTTGTTCATAGTGCTCTTGAGAGAAGAATTCTGGGCCACACGTTTGGCATCTTTTAACTTTGGTTTTGCATCTTCAGGTCAAAAGAGGCTCATTGCTCAGTCAACCTCGAGCAATGTTGCAGAAGTTAGCAACCATCTCTGACAGCAACCCCTTGGCCCCTCGTAACTCCAGAGGTTTCCTCTTCCAAACACTGTCGCCGGAGAAAGAGGCCCCCACATCAGACGGACCCAGAAAACAGGTATGTTATTTGATATTGATGTTATCTGTAGTCACTTTATACTTGTCTTTTATATGCAATGACATGCAGATGCAGGTCGTATTTTAATGCCAAGTAAATGTGTTCGGATCAGGACAAGCAGATCAGAAGGTAGTTGTGGACACTGATTGTATGTGTTATCTAAAGCAATCTAGTCCTCATAACTGCTTCTGTGATGTCACAAACTCCACCCACTTTTTCTAATCACAGCTCTCCCTAAGGTCATAGTTGTCTTGCAGTTAACGGTTCTACCACAGGATGGAGTCATGGTCTTACAATAATTGTTCAGATTAAGAGAATACCAGTAAAGGAGTCTGGGCACTAAAGATGTGGTTATGTTGGGGTATTAAATGGTGTATATATTGATGCCTACTGATTTTGCTTAAAATGCGAGTTAATTCACTTTGGTTGCTCTACAGATTAAGAAAAGAGGACAGATGGAGTCTTTGGCCCCTGCTGCTAAGCGACCGTGTCTAGGGAGCTCCCTCAAACCTGCAGGACCACCACGAAGTATCTTTAGCTATCTGGAGAACTGAGTTGTTTCCAACAGCATTGCTAATGGTAACTGCGCATCATGGTTTTAATTGTCCCATTGGCTTGATTTTTGGATGTGTTTGAAGTTCTGCTTGTCTTTGCCCTGTTTTACAGTATTTCTATCATGTAAATAGTGATTTTGTTCTTTTTATGTGATGTAATTGTATTTGTTTTTATAAAATTGTAAATTAAAGTGTATTTTAAATGGGTATTGCTGTATAGCGTTTTACTGCCAAGTATGGTATACACACACACACACACACACACACAGAATGTCACAGCTTCAGTTTTTCTTCATCCTCATCTATTATCATTCATGATGAAAACTGTCTGGAGGGTTATGGGATTCTTCTTTAAAAGACCACCCTCGAGTTCCCTGCACATAAGGTTCTCAGTCCCTCAGGCCATGAGCTTTTCCTTTCTATAGTCTCAAGCTCCGAGTTCGTCCCAGGTTAACTTAAGTTTAACCAGCTGAGCGGCTAGGTACCAGTGGCTGGCAGTTTCAGGTCCCTTATGGCCTGCCTCTTTTGTATCTGTAACTCATTATGAGAGTGCTTTTAATCAGCTCTCTCAGAGCTCCTAGGGAAAGGCGCTGGGGTTCCTCATTAAATTTTCTGTTTTGTGGAGGTTTTTTAAAATGGATCAACCTTGCTCCGGGGTGGACAACAGCCACTGCTTCTTGGCTGTAATTGTCTGGAGAATATCGGGATATGTTACAGAATTATTTTGGCCTCAACTGCAACGTGCGTTTTTAAGAGATCTCCGTTCCTTGCGAAATGGCGAGCTTTGACTTTGTTGCAGCCCGTGAAACCTAAAAACAAAAATGTTCTTTTGAAGATAATTGACCTTGTCAAACTAAAACAAATAAAAAACAACATTCCACGGTGGCTGCCAAGGCATGTAGTCTGTGTGTGTTGAGCATGTATAAGGAGAGCTCCTGGGCAGCTGGTTGAATGTGCAGTAGCTGCCACAGTGAATCTGAGTGGTGGCTTTTGACAGCAATGCCAGGGGTCAGTTCCTTTGGGCTCTGTCACTGCTCAAACCGCTGGGGTTGGAGACATGCAACTGAACTGAGGGAAATGGGTCATAACTGCGGGCTGCTCGTGTCCATGCAAATGCTTCCGTGTACTGGCAACGGAAGGTTTCTACTGCGTTATCATGGATGTGATGGACACGATCCATCTTATTTGTATTTAGGGACATAATCATTTTCCCAGCCCCCAGTGTTTTGCAGATAATATATTTCAGGGCCGATACAGTGAGTGTTGGAGCTCATTTTACGAGGACACTTTCTCAAGCACCTCTTGTCTTTCGCTCTCATCTTCATTCTCGCTCCTTCCCCGGATTGTTTGCCTGATGTAGATGATTTTCCATGTGACGAAGCCGCGGGCGAGCTTTTTATTTGATGTATTTTTCATGTGTTAAGGCTATTATTGAGAGATGGAAGGGGGGAGAGACCAGAGACAGCCTGAAGGTGCGACTCTTGAATGGGGATGTTGTTGGACAGCGAGGTGGGGGGGGAGCAGAGTTCTCCTCTGTCTGCAGCAATTGCTTGTCATGGGATATGGAGGGAATGTACTTACTGAGTCTGTCTGATGTGCCGGCACCAAAATAGTCAGTGCCTCATGATAAGCCATCATAAAGCTACAACAACAAACCGCTGACCCATTACTGTTATAAAGCAAGTTTTAATTGAAAACCAGACAGTAGCCCGATTGTTGAGATGTTGGTGCACAAACTAAAGCCCATATCTCCCGTCTCGCTTATTTGTCCTGTTCTGCCATTTTTGTGGACAGTGTTAATGGCTTCTGTTTGTATATAGTCTGATAATCTGATGACCTTTGATCTGTTTTGAAAATAAAATGTTTGAACTCATATTTGATACTGGTTGACTGATATTGTAGACTAAAGATTTTAGACTACGCTTTTTGGTTCTTATGGCAAAATGTTAAATGCTCTCTGTCTCTCTCTCTTTGTAAGTCTGTGGATTAAAGCGTCTGGTAAATGAAGTAAATGATATAAACTCTGCCTCGGTTTTAACAGCACACCATTATACTAAAAGCGTTTGAGTTTTACTTTAGTTTAGGTAGATATTACTTTATTTTAGATGTAGATGTTCACGGAGTAGACTGTTTTCCACTAAACTATTTTCCACTCCTTTTCACGATTTCCAGTTATGCGGTCCCTTCCCAGTTTAGGAAGTGAGTCATGGAAGGCCAATGGTCCGTGGAAGCGCACGGGAAAACAAAGCGGATGGGAGGGAGGGAGCGGAGGGGAGGAATCAGATCAGCACCGCCGGAGAGGGTCGGTCGGAGGAGGAGGGGAAAACAGGGAGGACGACGTCTCTTATTCGCGGACAGAAAACGGACAACAAACCGTAAGACAATGCCTTAATAATTGATTCTCAAATGTTATTGTCAATCAGTGATTTATGCAACAGCTAAATAAAAATGGAGCGGGGGTTATTCTCAGCTAATCGCTTCGTTTTCGGCCGAGGCGCAGGAATCAAGAGATGGGGTGAGACGCGTCGCTCTTACGTAACACAGCCTTCATTTCTGCGGTTTTTACTCGTGGATCTTGGTTTATAAATATTTTTCTTCGCATTTGGCTTTCAGTGGCTTTAAATTTGATGTATATGTAAACATGAGAATGAGAAAATTATGCTGACGAAGGAGTCTGTCGAGCACCGTGTGATTGCGGTTTAATATTCATTGATGCCATTCGTACATATGTATCTGATTTGATTCATCAATGCCAATCAAATCGCGTGAATCGACACTATATTGGGCTACGGTGGCATTTTGAATATAACGAAAAGCTGTTCAAGTGAGCAATTTTTGGGTCCTGTTCTTGAGGCGTGAATTTGGGCTACTTGCAGGTTTTATGTCCTCAATCATTTGTAGGCGATTATTATTTCCGCCCGAGGCGCGCAACCCTCGATAGCTGGTTGCTGTTCTTCAGCACCACATGGCCGCACAGCGCCTGTCACGCCAGAAGATTGACAGGCCCCCGAAGTTATTACGTGGACCATATCTGTGAGAGGACATCTGAATATTTAATGTCACCGAAATGGAGAACATGTCGTGGAATTGCACCACTGAATATTTTATGTATTATTTCAACCGTTATTAGCGAGGGATTTTAGGCGTGGATATTATTTACAGTGTGTTAGTGGCCTTTCAACATTATCCTGTTTTGTCTGAAGCTATATTCACTGCCAAGATATAATAAAATGATATGTCACTTTGCTTTATATGGTATGAAGACCCTTTGGTCAATGCACTAACTTTTTATCTTTCTTCTTCTTCTACGAGCAAGTGGATCTCAAACAAAACTGAAAATGTTTGAACAAGATGGAGGCGCGAACCCTGTCTTTGGAAGTCAGGGGCCACCATCAACTCTACGAGTCTATTCCAGCACCCAGAAGAGATGTGAGAAAGATGGCAACTTTAACTTCCTGGGCCAAGATGATGACCACATGATGGGGGATGAAAATCGCAACCAGGTGCGTCCCCGAGCTTTGGGTCCGATGGGTCGTGACCCGCCCCTTTCCGTCAATCACTATGGGCCTGGGGCCCTCTCTCCCCTGTCCCGTTTGCCCTGCTGGAGCCCGCTGGAGCCTCTGCCTGAGATTGAAAGTGGAGATGATATGGGTGGCAGAGTGCCGCCGGATGGGGCAGAGGAGGCCAAGCTGGATGAAGAGACGAGGAGAGTAACGGACGAAGAAAAGGAGAAGATGTTGGGAGACATCGAGAAAGTGGAGGAGGTGCTGGATGAAGAGGAAGAGGAGGATGGAGTGATAGGCTGGGCTGACAGCGATGAAGAATTTGAATTTAGCTACAGGTCAGAAAGCTCCTCTCCAGTCAGCACAGAGAGTGGAGATGTAGGGGACGGAGGGGCCCACGATTCTGTTTGGGAGCAAATCTGTCGTGGACGTCCGACAGAAGACAATGGGAACGTGACCACGGACCCACTGAAAGATCAGAATCGTGGTGGAGATAAAGCACAGAGGCGCAGAGAGAGCGTGGAGGGTGCTGATGCGGTCTCAGATGCCTCGTCCGAACCGGACACCGACCCCAGCTCTGAGCTGCCAGATCTCATGGAGGCTGTTTGGACGCTGCAGGATCGAGAAAGGTTTAAAGCACAAGAGATGGAGAAGCATCAGGTGCAGCTGACCATGTATCGCCGCCTGGCTCTCATCCGCTGGGTTCGCACCTTACAAAACCGGGTCCAGGAGCAGCAGAACCGACTCCAGTCCAGCTTTGACATCATTCTCACACACAGGAAAGAGCTTCTGCGCATGGGTGCCGCTGCTGTGGCCCAGTAACAGAAAGTCATGAGACCGACTGGTGACACAAGCAAATGACTAATTGCGACATCATGTGAAAAGTAATCTTAGCATCTCTTTGCTGTTGCCCTGATGTTACACAATGTTCTGAGTTATATCATTGTCATGAATATAAGAGCCCTTCAAAACATCAGCCTCGAGTTGTGACCGTGTGGTTACTGGTGTTTCCAAACTTACAAACCTGACCTGTTTGAATAATTATATATAAATGTATACACCCTGTGTTTGTGTCCATTAAATAGTATATATAATAAAAATATATCAAATAAAAATGTTTAATAATTCTGAGCCTGTGTCCTTTTGTCAAATGCATAGTTTTGGTGTAAAATGTGAGTTAGTTATTAACACTACAATATTTTGTTAAACAACCTAAAAGCTTTTTAATTTAATAAAAAATAATTTATTTTGTGCAGGAATGCCCTGACTATATTAAGATGTTTAATGGTTAAATTAGGTAGAAATAGCTTGTTAGGGTAACAGCTCAGGTAACGATCACTTATCACAGCATGATTTGTACACATTGAAAGATCAAAACACATAGTGTGGAAAAACAAACTGACATCATATATATATATAACTTGGTGTTGTTTCAGCCCACAAAATGTTCAGGGCTCTCTTGTTGACCTTTAGTGACGGTGTCCTCTTAAAAACCACACAATGTTCAATTGTTTCTCCTTATCACACGGAGAAGTGTTGGGTGAGAGTTTTAAATCAAAGTGGCCCGAATCAATCTGAATAACATGGGCTCTGTATCTTGTTGCCCCGGGCTGAGAGCGTCTGGCCTTTCTGTGTGTATGCGTGTGCTTGAGTGTTTACAAAGATACCAGTGTTTGCCCCATAATCCACAAGCAAAGCACTGCTGCAGGGTGAGAGTTACCCTGGTTTGTGTCCCTGAGGGATTTGGACAGTGCGCGCCTCGGGGCACCTGGTCCAATCCGGCCCGGTGAGCAGCCTGCAGGTCCAGCCAGCCTGAGCAGCCAAAACCCGGGGGCGAAAAGAGGGATAATCCGTCGTTTTCTCACAAATTGCGGGGAGTTATATACAACAAACCTTGACTAACCTTATCACATCCTTGTGCGAATGTACTGAAGAATTAACATGTTTAATGATTCGGTGGATTGTCTTTGGCTACATGCGCTACCAAACGTGCGAGCTAAGAGATTTACGCGTCTTTCAGAGTGTTTTTGTCCTAAAGCACCAGTGATTTGCAAAAAAACAACAATTCTAAAAACGAATGTGCTACAAGGGATAACATTTCTTCTCATTTAACAAGTAACAAAAGATCATTTGCGTAAATACGCGGCACACCGGACGGGTCATTGGTAAACACAGTTCATTTCAGGAGGTCCAACGTTAACTTCATTCCATTAATTGCCTCTTTAAAAGAAAACATGCAACCAATAATTTTGTGATGAAAATACTCTCTTTTCATCACGGCAATGTTTTATTCCTATTTTGAGGGCGTTGTATCTGGGAGGAAACGGAGTGAACATTGGTCCTGATAGTTCAGCAGTGTTTTCTTGATGCGACGCGGTGTGTCTTCACCCACAACGCGTTCAGAAAATAAAAATAAGTAAAAGCCACACTGTATAATGTAGGCAGTGGGACAAACCGCTGAGTGAGAAGGTCCCCGCTGGGCGCGAATAACGGCACCGGTGAGGGCGTCTCTCCACCCGAGGAGACAAAGTAAGACGCGGGTGTGCTGTACAAT
>JAZGTJ010010464.1:0-18059 GCA_036877575.1 Botia almorhae
CAACCACCCAGAACACCCTAGCAACCACATACTGTAGTAATGCCCAGCCAACCACCCAGAACACCCTAGCAACCACATACTGTAGTAATGCCCGGGCAACCACGCAAAATGGCCGGGCATCAGGTGGCATTGACATTTTCTTGTGTGTCGGTTTTGTTTCATAGGACACGAGAGAATACGAGGTGTCCATATGAAGAGGCCCACAGACACATGCTGTATTGCTCCAGCGCTTAGAGGAAGTGATGTAAATAGCTCCTGACAATTTCCACTTTCCCCGCCTCCCAACCTCCATAAGAACACTCATCAGCCGAGAGAGAGAGAGAGAGAGAGAGAGAGAGAGAGAGAGAGAGAGAGAGAGAGAGTGAGAAGGGTCGTGCAGGAAGATCGTATCAGGAGGGGCTGTGAAACAGGAAGTTACAGTTCTGACATTGGATGGAAGTTGTTGTGGTTTCTCGACATGTTTGCACTCGCGGGGGAGGTTTCTCATTGTACCATTCAAAACACGTGTATGTGTGGGCGTATATATGTGTCATGTGACAAAACCAGAGCGGAGAAACAAACGAGCGGTTTGGCACGTTGTTTTATCCGCTCAATGTCGTGATTTCCGGGAAGGTCTAACCCGGACTACGCGAAGCCCCCTGAGGGGTCGTGGTGGCGCTGTCTGTGTCTTTCTGTGGCCGTCCCGCCTGCTGTCATTTTTAAGTCTTTGTACTTAGAGCAGTTTGTAGTGCAGGTTTTAAAGTAGTATTTTTTCCCCTGCAAGTGACGTCATACTACAGCAGAGACCAGAAGATGTATTTATTTTGAAGTATATGTGAAACGTCCTCTGCTGATTAATGAATACTTCATTTTGGAGATCAAGAAAAACATGTGTTGGATTTCTCTAATGAAATGTTAAAAAATAAATAAATACATTTAAATCTTTTTGTAACACTGACGTGTCTTGATTTTATTAAAGGCTTTTTGTTTAATTTGACATTCGTGCGCCACTGAAATCAAAATCTGAGCTGACCGAAAATGTGCAAATAAAATCTCTTTATTACTGTATAGCGCAAACAATCACATTCTTCCAAGAACATACTTATAAACAAGCATAACTTCAATACAACATCTAAAAAAAGGACTTTTTGAACGTTCCTAGGACTTCAAAAATTTTTACGTTTCTGTTACGTTATGGAAATGTTAGGAAAACATTCTCACAAGCTAATATTGTTAGCTGGGTTGACACTTAAAGGAACCATAACTGAGAACAAAATCTTCTGAGAATAAGTTATTCCTCAGGGTTTGGTTTGTAAGCACAGTGGCACTAACAAACACTGTTTACTCAGTGTCACTTTCGCAACAGTCATGTTCACTGAGCTGAAAGCTGTGCACATTCTGTCTCATACTATCAGAAATGTTTGTCATGCAGTTTTGCTAAGAATCATTTAGCACAACTGAAGTGCTTGCAATACACATTCGCGTCTTTGGGATCCGCAGCAAATTGTGTGTTGAAACCCTCACGTGTTTTGCAGACCAGAGTTTGTGGCTGCAGGAAAGATCTTAACTGATTTAACTGCATTCACTTCCTGTTTGCCCATTTGACTTCACTGTTTTTACTGAGTATTAACCCTGGAGTTCAGTCGCCTACCATTGACTTTTACACGAAGGTACAGCGACTGTTTATCATTTCCTTAATGATTTATACTTTATACTATAGTTGTGTGTCTCTCTTTTATTGGTTGTTACTTTATCTGCGTTTCATCGGTGCTCTGCAACCTGTTTTTCCTGTCCATGACGAGCTTTGTGACATAAACTGCTTTCAGTTTGTCGTATTTCTTCCTGGTTATTTGCTTCTGAGGTAAATTGAAAAGAATCCTGTCTGATAATTTGATAAGTTGTGGATCAAAGTTGTTGTGTTTAGTGCTGTAAATAATTTGTTATTGAACTGGACTGTGGTTTCTGTAACCTGCTAGCTGTCACAACAACAAAATGTACCAGAAAGAGGAAGTCGGGTCACTTCTGTGTTCTTACGCATCGTCATTTTAATTTCCAGGTTTTATTTTTCCACAATGTCTTAGAGTGATGCGTCTGTCAATCAAACGGGGAGCTGTACTCCTGGTGACCCTGTTTGGAGTGTGCACACTAACTAGAACACTCTACCAAGTACTAATATGTCATGGAGCAGGTTCAAGAGCACATCTGGTGTCTGTACTGGTCCGAAACTGGAACCACACGCAGTATCGGTATAACCAGCACTCCCCAGTTGTGTTTGTGGGTGGGGTTCCTCGATCAGGGACCACCCTGATGCGTGCCATGCTGGACGCCCACCCCGACATCCGCTGCGGGGAGGAGACAAGGGTGATTCCGAGACTGCTGTCCCAGCGGCACAGCTGGGGAAGGCAGGCTGAAGGGCGCTGGGCCCTGGAGGAAGAAGGGATCAGTCAGCAGATACTGGACTATGCCACCTCAGCTTTCATACTGGAGGTCATTGCACGTCACGGAGAACCTGCACCACTGCTGTGCAACAAAGACCCTTTTACACTGAAGAGTGCCGTTTATCTTTCACAACTCTTTCCCAAGTAAGATCAATCATCAATTTAAACGCTGATTTATTCTAAGAGCCATGACATTTTTTGGCATTTACACATATTAAATACATTCCATTTGTTGCGCGTGATCTTATAAACCTTTTGATCTGAAGGTTTGTGTTCAAATGCTTGAACTTGGTTTTGTTGCTTCTCATGAAGCTGAGAGAATTTTAAGATCGTGCAGAGCTGTAATTCCAGGAACACAGAAGCCACATTTTAAGAACTGGAGATACTTCATAGTTTTGATTACAATGATTGTATAATTGTGGTGCATATACCATAAGGTATATAAACATTTAAGTGCACAATAAAGAAGCAGTGCTGGGTTAAAATCACCAAATGTTGCCGCTATTACAAAAATTCTGTTTTAAAGACAACCAATTACATTTGAGTCGTGGCTTTTTTAAATGTATGTTGTGCATTTGTATAGTAGAACAGTAAAAATCATATAAATAAAGTACAACATAGTAACATACAAAAAATAATAATTATTAATATTATACACCTAGTTGTAATATAGTAAACACAAATATTACATATTGTAATAAAGTAAACATCTAAGTACAATCTTTTGTAATTATTCAAATAACATTATGGCCCCTTTTGCCATAAACTGTATCTTACTGTAACTGTAAACTGAAAATGTATGTTACGATTTGCTTGTAAGTCAAACATTTGCTTGTTTTTACTCCAATACTAACACAACACAAGGAGACACACACACAACCCTTTTCTTTATATTCTTACTGTTACCCAGAACTGTCTCCATCATGACAGCTGCTATCTCTACATTTTAGTCATTTCTGGCCCGATACTATTTACATCTTCCTTTCAGCTCCAAATTCGTGCTCATGGTGAGAGACGGCCGGGCTTCAGTTCATTCTATGATCTCCAGACGGGTGACTATTGCTGGCTTCAACCTGGCCAGCTACAGGGACTGTCTGTCCAAATGGAGCGGTGCGGTAGAAGCGATGCTCTCCCAGTGTCTGGCGGTCGGCAGGAAACGGTGCATGACGGTACGGTACGAGGACCTGGTGCTGCAGCCGCGCGCTACCATGCGGAGCGTGTTGCATTTCCTGCATGCACCGTGGCATGAGGGGGTGCTTCACCACGAAGAGGCCATTGGGAAACCAGGAGGGGTGTCACTGTCTAAGTTGGGCTCAATTACATTTATTTTGTTATATGTATTTAATTTGGGGGTATTTTTTTGTTGATTTATTTTTTTTACCTTGTTTCTAAGGACTGAACGTTCTACAGATCAGGTGATCAGACCGGTTAACCTGGAGGCCCTCACACGCTGGGTGGGTCATATTCCAGCAGATGTCCAGGAAGATATGGAGAACATTGCTCCGATGCTCCGCAGGCTGGGCTACAACCCCAATGCCAACCCTCCAGACTATGGTCAACCAGATCCTGAAGTGATTAACAATACACAGAGGGTATAAATGAAAATTGACACCATGCGATATGACCTGTATTTCATGTTTCAGTTCTGTGTGGCTCAGAGCTTTCTATATTTAAATGTCAGTTATGTTTCTCACAGGTTCTGAAAGGAGAATTTAAAACTCCTGCCAGCTTGAAAAGATGGGCACAAGTTAGTGTATATTTTGATTTCTTCTCATGAACTCTATGAACATAAATACTATGTTTATTGCTGTTATGCCTTTACTAACAGACGTTTTTAATTAATCATATCACTAAACTATTTTGAGAACAAATTAATTACAGTTTTCAATGATCCCTTTTGTATAGATACCTCAGGAAATCCAAGAAGGCAGAAACTGAAGAGCAGAGAACATTTCTGTGTCCAGTTTGACTTTGGATAACCTCACCACAACGCAGTCTCACAGACCAAAGCAGCCAGTGAAGAACATGTAACATGTACTGGAGGAAAACAGTACCGTGTGTATCTGTGTTTTCACATCACCAAGATCCAGATCAGCCGTCTCATAATCCTAATTATGGACCAAACTTTGCAATGCAATAAACTGTAGTAATTAACACATGGGCGTCTCAAGAACAAGGACACATAAGAGACATTTTTTCATATTTTATCATTTAACCTTGTAATATTAGATTGATGTAATATTTTTGCGGGTTAATTCATTCTCAGGTATATTTATAAAAAGCACAGGAGTTTTCTGCTGTACTCAGATGATGAATGTTATCATTTAATGACACTGAACTTCCGGGTAATTGCAGTTTCTCGTCTGCGCGTGCTGTTTTGGCGAAGGATAAAATAAAACTGTGACGTTGCACTTGGTGACGCGCTGTTGCTATGCGCGAGCGTGCATTTTTCTTTGACCTAGTTATCATAAGACACTCTTCGTTTGCAAGTGCCAAAACGACATTTTCCAACTCAGTGTCTCTAGAGGGGCATTACTGTAATACAACAAAATGGAAACAGCAGAACGCGTCGTTTTTTAAGCGTATCTTTGCGTCACTAAATATTTGCACTAAAACATTACACCACTGTGCAGAACGGATCATCAAATCACTCCGCCACTGCCCCGACCTCACGAACGCACAAAAGCAGGTATATTTTTTATTTACACAACACAATTTTATAAAAGTGGTTGTGGTATATGTTTAAAAAAACATGTGTTATTGTTTAACTTTTAAAACAAAACGTATATACGCGGATGTTTCACATTCGACCGCAGCGACTGTTTAAATAGTGCGCAGGGTGTAGCGGCGGAAGGATACAGTGGGTTCAATATAAGTAGCAGAGTCTTTTGTTTTCAGCTGTAGATTCATTCCTGTGACGGGAGAGTTTGAGCGTCCACACTCCGTGCTTTTCCAGAAAAGAACATTTGTTTGTAAGTATGAAGTAAAATATATCCAAACGACGCCTGATGTTTTGTTGTTTATTAGCAATGGTCAATTTTTAACATCTAAGACAAATGCGCGTATATTTTTAAAGAGTTAGCATGATAGCATTGTTGGCTAGCCGGCCTGATGGGTTATACCGGTTTTGTAGCGTTTTCTTATAGATCCATGTCAATTAAATTACACGTTTTTTACAAATACGTTTTACATCATTCAAATAAGCATATGTATGTTGGCGCACGGTTAATTTGGCGGAAATTTCGCGACGAAACGGCGGTAAGTTTTTATCTCGTTACGTCTACGCGATATTTTGTAATATCTGCCAGACTTCAGCGGACTATGAAAAGATTTCTCTTTTCGAAATGTATGTTAAATTTAGATTTACACGGTTTGTTTGGTTTTATGGTTTCCTTACAGTTATTACAAAGTTCTGAATTTTATCAGTGGCGTAATGTCGCCATTTTGTTTTGTATCGCCCATTTTTGTTACACCCTGAGTCACAGCTGAGTCAGCAGTAATGGTTTGCACACCTACAGTTTTGTATACATAAAGGGGAGTGTACAACAATGGCTTGGTTATAGTGATGAATGCTCAAAAAAACCTACTAATGAACAATTTTCATCGTACAACATTTTTTTACCGTTAATGTTTTTTTTTACAGCTGGTAGCTAAACATTTTAATCTTCCGTGTTTTCTAGCGTAAAGATGCAGATCTTTGTCAAGACCTTGACTGGTAAGACCATCACCCTTGAGGTGGAGCCCAGTGACACCATTGAGAACGTCAAGGCCAAGATCCAGGACAAAGAAGGCATTCCACCTGACCAGCAGCGTCTGATCTTTGCTGGCAAGCAGCTGGAGGATGGTCGCACCCTGTCTGACTACAACATCCAGAAGGAGTCCACCCTGCATCTTGTCCTTCGTCTGAGAGGTGGTATGCAGATCTTTGTCAAGACCCTGACTGGYAAGACCATCACCCTTGAGGTGGAGCCCAGTGACACCATTGAGAACGTCAAGGCCAAGATCCAGGACAAAGAAGGCATTCCACCTGACCAGCAGCGTCTGATCTTTGCTGGCAAGCAGCTGGAAGATGGTCGCACCCTGTCTGACTACAACATCCAGAAGGAGTCCACCCTGCATCTTGTCCTTCGTCTGAGAGGTGGTATGCAGATCTTTGTCAAGACCCTGACTGGTAAGACCATCACCCTTGAGGTGGAGCCCAGTGACACCATTGAGAACGTCAAGGCCAAGATCCAGGACAAAGAAGGCATTCCACCTGACCAGCAGCGTCTGATCTTTGCGGGGAAACAGCTGGAGGATGGTCGCACCCTGTCTGACTACAACATCCAGAAGGAGTCTACCCTCCATCTTGTCCTGCGTCTCCGTGGTGGCAATTAATCTGTTGTCTTGATATTTAAGTCTTAAATTGGCCAAGACCAAATTCTCACAACTGTTGTTGTTCCTCTTAATCATTCAATAAAGTTTGAGCATTCCACATGTTTGCTGTTTGACTCTTCTTTGAAAAGCATTTATTTGAAATCTTAGTTTTACAATATAAAGTGTTCCAACAGCCATAAAATCTATCAGTAACTTATTTTAAACTTGTGATTTCCAGCTCATGGACAATTTCAAGAAAACTTGCTTCAGGTCATGCCCTGGTCGTCTTAATTTTACTTTTCGATGCTTCCAGACAATTCTATAATACAATTATTCAAACCACGAGTTCAATAGGGAGATCATGGAAACCAAATTAACTAATGAAACTAGAGCTGTAGGATTCAACATTGAGACCAATTGGCACGCTTTAAGCTTGTAGACGTTTAACAATATCACTGCTTTCACGTAACATCAGTATTGGTAAGGCTATTAAACCCGTTAAATAAGTGATTGTTTTATAATATGTGCGCTGCTGTGTATCAATCTGCGTGTAAGTAACTGAAATATAGACCAGCCACCAGATGCCGCCAATGACGGTACAGTTCCTGAAAACTACACTGGCTTCAAGCAGGCTTTGGCTTGTGGGTAAACACAAACGCTTAAATTATGATGACCTAGTATTTAAGACCTAAGGATCAAATTCCTCGTTTATTTGAGCTAATTGTTTGGGGAATCTAACTTGCGGATTATACAGGAAACTGCAAGTGTAGCTGTTATGCAAAAGTGTATTCGAGTATCTGAAGCTTAAATTGGGCTGATCGTACCAATGTTTGTTCCTGTAGCTCAACGGGTAGAACATTGATTTGCAGGGAACACGTACTGATAAACTGTATACATTAAATGCACTGCAAGTCGCTTTTGCTGTCTGCCAAATGCATACATGCAAATATTTGCCGTTAGACACAAAACATTGTCAATGGAAAATAAGACTAAACACACAGATCTATATCTGTGTCTTACCTCTTGTCAATCAGGGTTGCATGTGTGATTAGATCGTTAACCATGCAGCAGACGCTCTTTACCCAAAATGACTAGCGATGCAATAATTGCGGTGACGGAGATACACAAATCAACCCGTTTGTGTTTGCAATCGAGATAACAATAATCTTAAAATCACTTCTGCTTCTCCATTCCAGAAAAGCGCACGTAAGGTCCCGTGTTTCTGTTCCGTCGTTGCGTTTATTCTTTCTGTCTATAGAAATCTTGAGAAAGAATTGAGATAAACTAAGAAATTCTTAATGATCAAATAATTGTAAGAAACGCAAAGCAAATCTATATTAGGAAAAATCCAGAGTTTAGCGCGTTTACAGTAAAGACAGTATACAAAATACAGTCAACAACGTGCTGGCAACATTAAATTGCCCCATGTGATCACGTCAATGCTACAGGAAGACTTGGGTTTGATTTATATAATGTTGATTATGAGGTGAATATGGAAGCTCTGTGTGTTATTTGGTCACGCCGAACTGAGATTCGTCTGGTTTGGGGTGCAATAATTATATTTGACATAAAGGCTTAAAGTTTTGCAACATATCTAAACATGTTTTGCTTTGTAGAAAAATGTCTGTTTTTTTCTAAATGAAAAAGTCTTTCATGAGTTTCATTCGCTAAAACCGCAGATAAATATCTATGATGTGTGGTTGATCGTATTCGTCATGTCCTTCGAAAACCCAAATTATAAGCTTACAAAAATGTATTATTTTCTTTGATAAGTTCACAGGCAGAATTGGTCTCGGATTTGGAATCGCCATCACATGAACAGATTATTTTAAAACCTTGATCTTTTAATGTCTAATTTTTCCTTCACCTCGTTTGACATTTTTGGTGATGGTTTCCAGACTGAACGATCTTAGGTTGAAATGAAACCTAAGTTGTTGTTAATGAAACGGGTCAAGACACGCAAAGAAAGAGGCGATGTTTATTATTATCGTTCAAGCAGCTTTAGGTGGTATTTTAATTGAAAATTCTGCGGGTCACTTTGTAATTAACGTCTTAAAGAAGATAAAGGGCGGTTCGCACCCTCAGGACGCGTGTTTCATTCTGTTCAAGAGAACCAATTGCTTTTGATAACATCCAATTCATGGTATTACATACATATTAAGTTAGAAGTGATATATACACACACACAAAGATATATATATATATATAGTTTTGACAACTGAATTGATTAATTTTATTTTACCAAGTAGTGGACACCCTAATAAGTTCTCCCCATTTTAACAAGCTGTTTTCAGGATGATGTTTACTTGAAATGTTGTCTAGCATCGTATTTCTATTATTCTTTCTTATTCTGCTTCTGCTGGATTTTCCTTCTTTATTCCTATAGTAGACACGTATGACTACATTACCCACAATCCCTGGTTCATAGGTGGAGCCACGAGCACCGTAAACACTGCAATCAAACAGCGTGTTCATAAAATGAGCTCGTGCACGGAGCCGGACTTTAACATCACACAGAGCTGTACTGTACACAGTCATAAAGTCAGGAGAGCATTAATAACTCACCAGCTGTTTATGGCTTTATTTATTATACTGGACGTTCTACCCGATGAATCAGTAGCGTTTGTCTTTTAGAAATATATATTTATTTCGCAAAACTTTAGCATTTTCTGTGGAAAAGTTTGGAATAAGGATGGCTGTGTCTAAATCTGTAGTAGCGATTGTGCTTTTAGTTTTGGGGGGTTCGGCTGTGTTGCTCGGGACCGTCCTGGTGTTTGTCGGTCCCATTATAATAGACGATCAAATAGTAAAGGTGAGTTTTGTCTAACAGGTGTTTGTAATCAGTCACATTTGGTTTTTAAACTGTTATAAGTTACATTTACTCGTATTTCTGTGTCAGTGTTTAAAAAGTCTTAAACTGAACTTTAGAAGTCGTACATTTGTTTTTCCATAAAGGGAAAGGTTTAAAGCTTTAATACCTAAAAGACAAAAGGTTTTAACCTATTCATTAAAACAATGTTTATGTTAACTAATGTTTAAGTTAACTCATCAGACAACATACCCGAATTCGTCTGTTTAAATGAATCGTATTGTGTTGTGTGTTCATTCAGGAAAATGCTTTTCATTCAGTAATTATTGTAAGTTATATAATCTACATCAAGATTATAGGTTTAGACGTTTATACCGATATCCGTTTTAGTGCAATTATACACACACTAGTTTTTTAAAATTGTTTTCATGTCTTCACAGAATGTAGAGATTAATCCCAAGAACACGCTCTCCTACACGATGTGGAAAGACATCCCGGTTCCGTTCTTCATGTCTGTGTATTTCTTCCATGTTGTCAATCCCAAGGAGATCCTGAAGGGAGAAAAGCCCACGTTGGATCAGAGGGGCCCGTATGTGTACCGGTAGGGACATGCATTGTGGACCCCCAGTGTTTATTACTCTGTGGTTTAATGTGCTTTTTTCTATGAACCTCTACAGCAATATATATTATGCAAAATAATATAAGCGAATGAAAAATGCTATCAATTATTTGACCTGACGGGACTTATAAGGACAAGCAGACCAGTGCCCTGATGTTCAGGGTATTTGAGGGCTTTTGTAGTGTGTCCCTCAGTTGTCCGGACAGAACCACCAAAAAATGTCCACCACTAACTTTCCTCCCTCAGGATTTTCTGTATGTTTATTTTAATTGATACTTTTTAATACATTTTATGTATTTAAACCCGTATTCATTTAATGTCAGGGTGTTTTGCGGTTAAGTATTCATTGGTTTCCGCCATCATGTGGTTTATTGTGGCTGATTATTTAAGGAAATAAACTTATGACATAAGTCCCCAAACCAATTATGTGCTCGCATGCGCTTGACACACAGTCACGACATCATGTGCAACTTTCTAATATTCGTGTAATTTGTGCTGAACAAGTATCTCAAAGTTCCTCAAAAAGCTACGTTTTGCTGTGTTAGGTCAGTATTACCATATATGGACTACGGTCTAAGCTTACTCTATTGGCTAACCAAGAATATCCTTTTTTACTTTGTGAATTTGATCCGTTTCAGTGAAAAACGCTGGAAAGACAATATCACGTTCCACGACAACCACACGGTGTCCTATCGTGAATATCGTCAGTATTTCTTCGAGGAAAGTATGTCAGTGGGAAACGAGTCTGATGTGGTCACCATCCCCAACATGCTAGTGCTGGTATGTTTCTGCAGTGATATCCCATCATGCATTGCAGTGTAAGGAATGAACTTTACATACCAGTAAATGTGGTTTAATCTGGTTCAGGGCGCGTCGGTGATGATGGAGGATGTGTCATTTCCCATGAAGTTGTTGCTCAGCACCACCTTCACAAGTTTTAACGAGGAGCCGTTCCTGACTAAACCGGTGGGAGAACTCATGTGGGGCTACGACAGCAAGCTGGTGGACTTCCTGAACAAATACCTGCCTGGAATGTTGCCGTCGAGTGGAAAATTCGGCTTGTTTGCCGATGTGAGTTTTATTTATGAGTTTTGTGAGTGTTCTTGCTTGGCAAATCAAGTAACTAAGAGTGATTTGTCGAGCTCAAGATTCTTATCTTTTAAACGAAGAATGTTTTTCTTGAAACACACAGTTTAACAACTCTAACACGGGGCTGTTCACAATCTTCACCGGCCGAGGTGACATCCGTAACGTTCATAAAGTGGATTCTTGGAACGGCCTGACAAGTGTAAGACGAGCGTCTTTCTGAAACGATGATGCAATGAGCTGTTTCAAAACCTAGTGATCTGACTACCTAGTCAGCATTTGAAGACCCACAACACTATGTGAGCTTTGCAAACTCAATTTCGTTAGAGTGCAGATCATTCGATTCAAGTTAGTATGTATGTATAGTATGTGTTACTATACATACATACTAGTGTTAGTATGTAGGCTGAAAGACGGCTCACTGGTGTTTGGAACAGAGCTTCTGTGTGTAATGTTGCATGAAGTGATGTCATCATATGATGACCATATAGGGAAATCTGATGTAAGGACACTTTGGTGCAGGTGAATTACTGGAGCACCGACCAGTGTAACATGATTAATGGAACAGCGGGTCAAATGTGGCCCCCCTTCATGACGACAGAGTCCACCCTGCCCTTCTACAGCCCTGATGCGTGCAGGTACATCACCCAGAGCATCCAGACTTACACCCTTAACATTCACCCAGAAACGAGAAAATTCATCTGTCATTTAATCACATGTTGTTTTTACATGTATGACTTCCTTTAAACTGCAGAACACAAAAGAAGATATTTTGGAATAAAGTCTATACACACTATACAGCGAAAGCCACTGGGCTCCAAAATGACATGTGATGTTCATTGTAGGAACAAAAACTTTTGAGACATTTTTCAAAACATGTTCATTTGATGTTTTAGATGAGTAAATGATTCATGAGGGTGAGGAAATGACAACGGAACTTTCATTTTTGGGTGCGCTATCCCTTTAACAACCCAATCATTTCTGACGACCCCATGTAACCACCAAGTTTGTCAGGAAGTTTTGTGGCAATTTTCCAAACTCAGATCTATGGAGCTCGTGTACCAAAGGCCGGGGGTCTCCCGTGGGATTCCAGTCTATCGATTTGTGGCCCCAAAGACCCTCTTCGCCAGTGGGTCAGATTATCCCCCCAATGAAGGCTTCTGTCCATGCCGACAGTCTGGCCTTCTGAATGTCAGCACCTGCAGACACAGTGAGTCTGGCTTGTGTTTATGATGCTGTACTGCTGCCTGCGGTGCTCAGACTCGTTTGAGCCAGTCTGATGATTACGTGATGAATTGTAATATTTACTTTGTTTGTTGATCTCAGATTCTCCTGTGTTCATCTCTCATCCACATTTCTATAATGCCGATCCTGTACTTCTGAACACTGTCAATGGGCTGAGCCCGAATGAAGACGATCATGGCCTTTTCATCGATATACACCCCGTAAGAAAAATACAGGCATACAAGATGTACATACACATCCACTTACATTAATAATAAATATTAATGTCTCAAATACAGGGTCTAGACTTTTATTGTAAAGCTGATATAGTTACATACTCATTTTTGTTCCAGTACTTTACTTAGTAAAGCAAAGAAAACAGACTATGAGATGACTAAGCTAGTTATCTTTCAAGGTTATTGATTATCGGCCGTTAGGACTTATCTGAAACTTATCTCAACTCTGAAATGGGCCACAAAAGTTAGTCTTTATGTCCCTTATCTAAATTAGTTGCATAAACATGTTATTTTGTGTCGCCACTAAAAAACATTCACCAGCTGGTTTTGGTGGATCGTTTCAGTGCAGCAGTAACTGCGTGCTGCGCTTTTTTTTTAACAGTGATGTCATCAGCCTTTTGACTTCGTTTAACGGCTGAAAAGTGCAGCGGGCTGTTGTTTTGTGAGTCCGCGTTTGGGCCTCATCAGTGGTTTGATAATACGGCTGTGTTTATCTTTACGACGTTTGATAAGCTAATTGGAAATTGTACTTATCGCAACCTTTATGATGTTTAAATAGCTTTGTGAAACTGACCCACTATAAACGATCTGAAGTTAGTAATTTTAATTTGTATAATTACGTAATGTTAAGTAAAATCAGCATGAGATTTTAAAGATGTCTTCTACATATGTAATCAAACACAACATTTTCTGATTAAATGCAACATCTACACTGTAAACGGGTTTGATTTTGTTGTGATTATAGGTGATTAATTTCCTTGATCAATACTATTGTGTTTTTTGTTTGTTTATGTGATTTGATCTTGAGGTAACATGTTTGATAACTTAAATCTCATAATGTCTGCAATCAGTGGGCCTTTGGCCGCACAGGCAGTGGTGATAAGACAAATTCCTCTTTATGGCTTCTGATTACCGGCGATGTGAACGCGGCTCTGTGTCGCTAAATTTAAGAACAGATCATGACTTGCTATCAGTTCGGGTGCTATATTTGATAATCGTATTATCTAGTGGAATGTTCTGTCATCTGTGTTCCTGCTCAAGTTGTTATTGAGGACACCCAAGACAAATTCGTAGCATGACACCCAATTACCTTCAGAATCGGTCATAGTTACAGTCTTGGATCCATGACTAAGTTGCCCCAAAAATGCCTCTTTCTGTCTTTTGTAAAGGCAGAAAAAGTTTCGTTAAAAACCGATCCAGCCTTCTAGCTAGTGGGTTGCTAATGCCTTTAACAATAAGATGATAAATAATATTTGCAAGCTATTATATTCGGTTATGTTTACTATGTTGATTTAGGATCTCTTTAAATAAAACTGTAACTTAACAGATCAGAGCTGCGTTTCTTAAAAGCATCGAACATCGAAGTATATCGTAGCATCAGCTGGCAGCAATGCTCTCTACCATCAGCTCGGACTAGCGGGGCTTTTGAGAAACGCAGCCCTGGTCTGCTGCGTAGCAGACGGCTCCATTAGATCATGTTTTCATGATGGCTTTGTGTTCCAGGAGAGCGGAGTGCCAGTGAACGTGTCCATTCAGTTACAGCTCAACCTGCTGATTAAGAAAGTTTCAGGGATCTCGTAAGTTCAGCACACATTAACTAGATGAGCAGCAGATCTTCTGCTGTTTGTTTGTTGATCGCAGAGCTGCGTGTCATTCTTGAGCTGTGGTTTTACTCTGTTTCAGACAGACAGGGGAGATAACGGAGGTGGTGATGCCCATGATCTGGTTTGGAGAGGTGAGAGTGAGGAACAAACAGCTTGAAATAAGGTCCTGCGTATATAAAACATATCTGGTTGTCTACAACATATGACTTTCTATTTAAAAATGAAAATTTCTAAATGCGTTTTTTTAAAAATTCATTTGTTTTAATGCATCGTTAAGCTTCCGAAGTAATTAATAATTATTTCATATTTGTTGACGTTATTCATGATTGTGGCAATGGTCGGAACAAACATCTTATTACACAGATGCCTGAAAAAGTCCCGGGCATTTTTATACGGTTTATATTACAGCTGCACACCGGTAATGATTTTTCTAAGGCAGGTTTGTAAAAGCTACCTAATGATCCTAATTTAACTAAGGCTTTAGTCCTGGCTTAATCTTAGCCCTGTCTGTGAAACCAGGCTTAAAAAAACAAAAACTCAAGTCTCAGATTTACCAGATCGTGAAATTAGTCAAATATCACTTTCACTTTGAACTGAATTAAAACTGTGTGGGCGGTTCAGTTGAAATGACTCTAATGTCTTTCTCAGAGCGGGTATATTGATGGTCCTGTCCTCCACACGTTCCGTACTAATCTGGTGGTGCTGCCCCTGGTAATGGAGTACATGCAGTATATCTTCATTGCTCTTGGCCTGGCGCTCATTCTGGGAGCTGTAGTTTTATTCCTCACTGATAAGGTATGTGACCTACAGCCCTTCACACACGCTTGTGTGTTTTAATAGTTTACTGGAGTATTTGCTTTTTGAGTGTTTCAATGTGTCTCTGTGTGTGTGTGTGTGTCTGTGTGTACTAGTGTATGTGATTTACAAGGACACAAATGTGCATAACGCTGTGTATAACAATGTAAACATGGTTTATGAGGACACTTGCTGTTTGTCAGTGTGATGTTGAGGTGTTGTCACATATGAGCACCCAAAAGCACCTTTAATATTCCTTTAACACCCCCCTTTCAAACTCTGCATGAACTTGCTTCTAAAGATGGTCCGACCTGGTGCAACATTTACATGGTTTGTTTTTTACAGAGATCAAGAGACGAGAAGACATTTGCTTTGACACAAGCGGTCAGCATCAACATTTTGTTTATGTATATTGATAAAAACAATGAGAAATGATCATATTTTGATTTTGTTTTTTGGTCCGGTATCTTCTAAGGTCAAGTTTTCTCTTTGATAATGTGTATCAAAAAGCAACAAAGAAAACAGGTCAGCCAAAAATGAAAATCAATCAATTTATAACCCTTATAAAGACAAAAGCTTTCATGGCCAGAGGATCAAGCTCTGAAAACGATAAAAAGAGTCTTTATTTTTGGCGTGATCTGTTTCTTTAAATATTAAATTTCTGTCCTGACAAATGAAAAGTCAGATTGGAATGATCTCTGACAAACAGATTTTAAATTTGTTTTATTATGCGAATATGTAAATGAGCACAATCCAGTTTTAAGGCATGCGATTAAACATTACACAATCATTTCCATCCTGCATGCATCCCTGCCCATTTCAATCGCATATACGTGTCATGCATGCATCACCACGTGTGCACACCACGAATACTAATTGCACAGGAGCGACTGCGCCACAGGCCCGTCATGTTCCTGTCACTGTGTCTTCTGTGATCTTCACACTGTCAGATAATCAACCGCTCGCTCCAGATCAGTGTCACTGCTCTCATGATGTTTCATAAGGTCTGGTTATTCTTTTAGGAAAACATAAAAGATACAAAACACCAGCCGAATGCCAATGAGACGCAGGCTGAAAAAAATGTAACAAACGATACAGGTGGGTTTGTAGCTTAACGCATCTCCTCTCCAACTTTCCTTCTGCAGGTGTGTGGAACGCTCTGTGAGAACATATCAAACACTCTTGACAAGATCTTGGTTTTACTGGTTTTACATCCGATGCAGTGAGCTGTAATAACTCGTCAGATGTTTGTCAGTGTGTTTGTCCAACAGAGCTTATGCTGAGCAGGTTCTCGTTCAGATACGTGTGGTTTGTCAAAGAGACATGCTTGACATTTTGTTTTTAATTTTGTATTATTATCAAAGCTGTGTGCAGGTGCTTCCAGGTACAGACCATCACATTGTAAAGTCATCAGAAGATGCTACTATAGTCTTGCCTCCTCTTTAAGCATTCTGTTATTTTCATCTGTGGTTAATATCATCTGGCATGTTTACAAAGAGTCAAATATAGAAAGATAGGCACAGGTAGACTTAAATGTGATTGTTTGGTTTAGTCAGGTGTATTTTACTGTAAATTTGTGATATTGTGGTTATTTACTAGTTGCCACAAGTCACACTGGGTAAAGAATCTTGGTGCTTTAGTTTTTTCCACCTGTAGTTTAATTGGTAGAGGCCGGTGTTAGCAGCACAGAGTTCATGGGTTTGATTCTCAGGAAACACACACTGATCAGATTTACATTAAATTCACAGAGTTGCTTTGCGTCTGCCAGACATAAAGATTTACATTAACGCATCTTTATATTAATTCTATGTAGTTATTTCCATACAACACACCAATATTATTTTTATTGGTATCATCATATTATTTCTGTTTTGCTGCATGTCAACTGGAAACTGTTTCATTTGAAATCCTGGGATAAGAAGCAGTGTCTGTGTTTTTCATTTTTAAGTTTTTTTAGGCAGTTTGTTTAATTTGTTGTTGTACTGACATGAGGTTCGTCTTCATTGGCAGGTAAAAAGTAAGACGCGTGTCCGGGCCGACACTAAAGCGGATCCGGACTCTTCAACAAATGAAAAGACACCACTGCTATAGAACACAGAGAACTACTGCAGCTTGCGTTCATGATGAACTCGCAATCCCACAATCCCCTGAGCAATACATGTTTATTTTATAAGTGTTGGGTTGATAAAGGAACTGTAGCTGCCACAATAAATGAGGATTTGAGGTGGAATTTGAACTCATTTTGTACTGTGCTGAGTCTAATATTGACTGATTGGGGTCAATACTGGATTTTTGTGTGGAAAAAGTGACCAGACCTTCATTATGGTCACATCAGGTGATTGTTTATTTCCACATTTCTATTTTATTCTATTTATATCTTTAACTCTTAATGAAATGTTTTATACCAGACAAACTGAATTTTAAATGGTGCATTTTAGACCTACAATTACAGTGTCATTTAATGCAATTGAGAAAACACTTTAAAAAAATAAGCCCCAAAAGCTAATCTCCTCAAACAGGGAGATATTTGAAAGCATGTAACCTTTATCCTGTAAATGAGCGATGTGGAAGTGCTTCATACGTGTCGTTAAACCCTGGAAAGCGAAATAAAATGCTGACTTGACGCATATTTTTCAGTGTGTGATACCATATCTCTGTGTGTTCAAACGCTGTTGTTTAATGTGAAATGACGTATATAGACTTATATAGTGAAATAGATCTGAGCAACCGTTGAGCCGAAAACAAATGTTTAATTTGTATGAAAACGTTTACAGTGTCCAGGATGTATGTTTGGGTGCTTGTATGTCCTTAGGTTTAACGGGAGTCTTTATAACTTCTGTGAACATTATCCACTATACATTTTTTCCATTCTGTAATGCATAAAACAGTTTATCATCGCGTTAAAATATGTGA
>JAZGTJ010010465.1:0-18058 GCA_036877575.1 Botia almorhae
TTCTGTGTACATTTATCATACATGTAAAGCTGCTTTGTAACAATGTCCTTTTGTGAAAAGCGCTATACAAATAAAGTTGAATTGAATTGAATTGAATTTATTTGAACTATTTTCCACATTTAAGAATAACAGCTAAATCATCAAGACTGTAAAACGCAATACATGTAAGAAGGGGATTTATGTAGTCACAAATAACAGAAATAAACTAATACGTAACCTCACAATTTTGTTTCTTTGCTTAGATTAGCCAAGTTTGCGTTTTATACCTGTTATACCAATTTACGGTTAGAGGAACTCAACGATAGCCAGTGGAGTGTTTATAGCGCCATCTGGTGCTCAAATATAAGACGTGGTACCTATGATTTTATTGTACATGAACATATTTCTTTATCATGATAAAGAAGCGTTATGTGAAGCTAAATTAGTTAATTGGTAATTGGTTAATAATTGCGTCTTTCACTGGTTCTCTATGATGATGACAACATTTCACCAACTGTGTGCGATTTGAGCCGTTTTGATTTTTGGCCTTTAAAGCTCTTGTCGACAGCATTCCGGACTGATACACACACAAACAGCAGCTGAGCGCAAACAGTTTACATCAGCAATTGAAAATCAACGGTAGCAGAATATATATCGGATATATCTGACCATTTTAATATGAAGCTCTTCGATTCTTAACTCCTGTTCGTCACTCTGCAGATCTATTTATTTGGGTAATAGTAGGTTGCGTTTATATTTAACTGCTTTTAATAGCCGACGAGATTAAAATGAACTATTTAATCAATCAATCAAGTAAATCTGGTGTTTAACAAAAACGCTGAACATAAACGTACTATTTATCTGCAGAAATTATAATCATATACTTACAAACACATCTGAGGAGATATATTTATGTTTGCAAAATCAAATCGTTTGCAAATATATAATAGACAACTTGACGGAGCTTCATAATTAGTTACTCAATCACGAAATTTTAATCATTTAATGCAAATGTTCAGAATATCGGCGGACTGCATCATAAGTAATGTAAAGTTTTCCATACTGTAATCCTGCTACAAGCTTTTTAGCTGCTGAATAGTTTGAACCGATTACAATAAACGAATAAATCAGGTCATGACCCGGACGCTAAAGAACGAAAAACTGCTGTCCGACTGACGTGAAAATTATGATTTTTATTCTCTATTATAATAATAAATTATACTTTGTTATTATTAATTTATAAATAATAACATAGTGTGATACATTTCTTTTAAATTAGGTTTGAAATTTATTACACTCACTGCAATATTATTTCAATTCGATCATACTGTCACTAAATTCATTAAATTATTTGTCAACTTTTAACACTGTGTTATACAAATTTATTTTCACTTTACACATGTGAAAACTTTCTATTAACAAGAGACAAACAGAGCACATAAACAGTAAACGGACATTACGAGCAGATAAATTGAAAATAATCTTAAACGACCCGCGGGCCCTTATTAAAAATAAATCAATCAGAGACGGAACACAAATATTCCAGACTGTAATAAAACAGTCGTCGAATGTAATGTTTCTGCCACCAACAGAAACAATGGATTGTTAAAACTATTCGATATTTCCACAACTCAACTCAAGCGCTGATCATTTCATCTGACTAAAGTATGAATCATAAGAAAAGCGTTGTCTTTGCGCAGCGGATTTGGAGGCAATCTCTATTTAGATGTAAAATATTTTTGTTTTTCAAAATAATGACGCAACCGCCCATAAATCGAGTTTTTATGAAAAACTTTATGCAAAACAGTTTACTGAAAGCAAACAATAAAAAATAAGTGCTGCTCTGTCAAATGTACAAATACAATGCTCCCCAAAAACCTTGCAAATGCTTAAATGGGTTTTATAAATGGTCTTTTTTTATTTCTGTCGTCTTTCTAAACAAATACATTTCGATCATGTATCTGGACACAGACGGAAGGTATATTTGAATCCTGAAATGACACGTCAAGACCTCATAAAAAACTTCAAACTAACGATTTAAAGCAGGAATCGATACAGTCAACAACAGATTTCAGAGTCAAATCCCGTGCCTGTATACAAAAATTATTGTTAAGCAACAAAAGTTACCTTGTTTGTCCTAAATGCGCACAGCGCGCTTCACATGTCAATCCGAGAGTGTAATGAAGAGTTTTTGACCCCATAGTCCCAGTACGAGTACAGCTCGCTTGGCGGCCGGGAGCAGGTGAACTGCAGACCGGTCGTGCTGCTGGACGGAACCGGAGAGGGCGCAGCAGAAGACGCACCCAGCTGCTGCGCCTGGTGCTGATGGTGACTCATTCCGTTATAAGAGTTCATCATGTTTGGCAGGCCCATGGCTCGCATTCGGCTGTACGAGCTATATGATGGAGTCGACAGTCCTTTGACGGGACTCATGTTGCCATTTTCCATCTGACAGGACGTGTAGGTCATTGGCGGCGGAGGCTGAGTAAGGGGCCAACTGTCGTTTATAAAGCCTGACTGGATGTATTTTGGATCGGAGAGGCTGCCGTATCCATCCCCTTTGAAGAGAGACCTCCCTGGCTGCAAGTGAGCTACGGGCGGTCTGAAGAACCTCTTCATCCGCCGGCGGCGCCGATAGTTCCCTTTCTCGAACATATCCTCGCAGGCCGGGTCGAGGGTCCAGTAGTTCCCCTTCCGCTCCCCGCCGCCCTCCCGGGGAACTTTAATGAAGCACTCGTTCAGACTCAAGTTGTGTCGAATGCTATTTTGCCAGCCTTTCTTATTCTTCTCGTAGAAGGGAAATTTGGAGATGATGTACTGATAGATGCCCGACAAAGTCAGTCTCTGCTCCGAGCTCTCTCTGATGGCCATGGCAATCAAAGCCACGTAAGAGTACGGCGGCTTCGGAGACTGATCCTCTTTCTCCGAACTTGGCTCATGGACGAACTCGTGTTTGACAAATTCTTCTTTCTTCACAGTGCTGGTGTCGTGGACCATCAAAGCAATTGCGTCATCATTTAAGCCATGGTAAGAAGCCATCGCTATAAAAACATAATACAAACAAAACATCAAACAAACAATGAAAACACAAATCGAGTTGGGTTACATAGGAAGATGAGGGGTGTTGCGTATAACGAGACAGTCGTACCTGATCTTTAGGTCCCTTGTTTTTTTTTCACGCATCAGATCGCCAGATCCATAATACATATATAAATATATAAATGTATGTATGTGTAAAACACAAGCTCGTCTGCTGCTCTAAAACTGATTCGTTATCTCTTTAAGATGAAACTTCTTCTGGATTGTCTGCTCTTCTCTCTCTCTCGTGAAAGGAAAACTTGGCTTTCGTCAGGACCTCACTGAAGTTCTCATCTTGTTCCGCTTTCGTCACTTTCTGGCATGATTTAAGAAATCAACTAACGTCAGTGATTTCCGCCAAAAAGTCACTTTTGTATTTCAGAATGATCCGTGCTGCAGTTGTCATAACTGTGTTTTTTTACTTCTTGATTTTTGCCATTCCACTGTTTTCATTCAAACAAATATTTTTCTCCTCTTGATTTATTTATTGTGATTGTAATTTATTTAGTTTATAATGTCATATATCGAGCTCATATTTAATATTCTTATCTGTAAATGATGAAAATCGATTTTACACAGTTTTTCAAGTGAAAGCCCGCATGCAGGTCCATAAAACACTACAGTAACTTTATGCCTTAATATAATCATATCTTTATTTTGAATGTTTAAGATAAATGTGTAAGTCCCTTTATACATAACCAGTAGGTTACGTAAGTAGCTTTTACATTAACAGAGTTAATTAAATCTGCATTGTTTTTATGATAGAAATATCATGTCTCTGACCACCCATACAGACCTCTCTCTCTCCCAGGTGTACACGTCTGTTCTGTAGGTCCACATCCATCTGTAATTAAAACGAGAACATTGTTCCTTAGAAAATCGAGCGCTTTACTTGACTTAAACAGCAATAAATCCATTTAACGTTAAAAAACAACAACATTTTGATTACGTGTAAAGACACACGAACACAATATCTATTTATTTCTAATGTAATGACGCAAATCTTTACTCAAAAGTACAAAAATGTCAAAAAGAGGAAACAATAACGAAACATACAATTAGACACAGAATCAATGCAGCGGCGTTACATCTGAAACACATTTTTAGCTGAAACTGTGAAAGGAGAATGTTCACGGTTGGATGTGAAAGGATGGTTCCGGGTTCAAGAATGCAGCGCGCGGGCTCAGACAGCAGCACCGCCGACCTGATGAAGTTCATTTTTATATCAAATCATAATTTATTATATGTTATTTACTGGCGTTTCTATACTTTTTAAAGAACTTATTTCTTTAAGTTATGAAATTATCTATTTCACTCAGATGTAAAGCTGTTTAAAGGAATTTCACCTCAATGTACAAATGTACAATCACTCTACCGCATAACAGAAGCAAAAAGTATCACAGCCTGATGAAATGAACCTGTGAAAGTTATATCACGTTAAAAAATGATGCTTTAAAGAACTTATTTCTATAACAAAACATTAAGAATTTTTCACCAGCCTGTTAACCCCACACTGTTAAAATGGGCCTCAGAAGAACAGAAGAGCCATTTCTGAGGCCCATTTTAACAGTGCAGAACCTTTACTTTCAATGATAAATGTTTCCCTTTTAAGGGATTTAAAAAAAGGTCCTTCACTGACAGAGCATTAATGCAGGGTGGGTGTCTTCCTCACTTTTTAAAGCCCAGGATTGATCTCTGCCTTAAATTACAAACCCAGAGAGCTGCTTTGCTTTTCCTGAAGGTGCCCAGAGTTGTATTTGTTCAGCTTTAAATGGCAACTTATTAAAGACAATCACTGGCTGCTTGAAATCTTAGCGTTTAGCTAACAAAAAAGAGCGGGAACTTCTCTCACTATTGAGTGAACTTTTGCAGTGATGGCGTAATTATCGCGCAAGCACCGGACGGCCAAAGATTTGAGAAACCACTAGCACAAAATGTATATTACCACGAAGACACAAAAACAAGATAACAATAGCTGTGTGATTCAGAGACTCCGTGCTAACGTAACACATCAACGTTGGACACAACCATTAGACGTCACGTCATGACATCACTCTCTCTTTAAGGGACTGCGCGTGAATACAAGCACACAGACGCTCTGACGCTGCGAATAACGTCATTACAACAACGAGTTGATTTCAAACGTATAGAGTCGTGTTTGCATACATTAACAAAATAAATGCCTTAAAATGAGAGAAAATACTACTCTTTTGTAGTATTATTGTTTTATTGTCTTATGTATTTTAATAATAGTTTCTAATACGTTTTTGTATTATTTTATGCTTATGTGTTACTTTATTATTATTTTTTTATATTTGTACATCATTTATATCTTGTATATTTTTGTGTTTTTTAAATAAATATTTAGCATCTGATTACTACAATGATCTACACACTTTATTTTAAACCATAAACTGTGGAGCTATTTATTTAGCTTTGTGATACTGTATGACTGTATGCCTATAAATATGGAAATATGATGATTTGGAACAGTATGTGCAATTGCAGACATTTACTAGGGAAGAAAATCCAGCATTTATCATGTTAAATTTATTTCTAAATAATCAACTTTCCTAGTCCCTTTTTCCATGATGTTTTTAAAGCTTGTGTGTGATATCAGCAGCTAAAGAGTTTTCCCCACGCACACACATTTATTTTCACCTCCTGCTTATTAGCAGCAATGATGTGACAGCAGGTAAGTGCTGACAGCTTTGCTACGGCTGTTCTGCTGTTGTAGTTCATGCAGCAGGTGTATGACTCTCATCTGTGTCACAGCAGAAATCAGCATTTCAGAAACTCTTTCATAGCTCAGGGGATCGGATGAAGTTCTTAGAAAAAATGAAGAGAAATAGCCACAGACACAAATAAGGCAATTGTGTACATAGAGTAGAAGAATAGAGATATACAATTAATAGCATATCTGCGATCATTTAATTTTAAGAGAATTTGTTACGAAATGATCAAATTCATATCGAAACTATCTAACTTTTGACTGATTGCAAATCTGATCACAGTTTGATTTATTGTTGGGTTCTCTGATCATTGATCTCTAGTGAAAAAGTCTGTGTTTTATTCTTGTTGCTTTTTAGAAATAACAAGTGAGATATTTCTGTGATTCTAGAAATAACAAGTGAGATATTTCTGTGATTCTAGAAATAACAAGTGAGATATTTCTGTGATTCTAGAAATAACAAGTGAGATGTTCCTGTGATTCTAGAAATAACAAGTGAGATATTTCTGTGATTCTAGAAATAACAAGTGAGATGTTCCTGTGATTCTAGAAAAACAAGTGAGATGTTCCTGTGATTCTAGAAAAACAAGTGACATATTTCTGTGATTCTAGAAATAACAAGGAGATATTTCTGTGATTCTAGAAATAACAAGTGAGATATTTCTGTGATTCTAGAAATAACAAGTGAGATGTTTCTGTGATTCTAGAAAAAACAAGTGAGATGTTTCTGTGATTCTAGAAATAACAAGTGAGATGTTCCTGTGATTCTAGAAAAACAAGTGAGATGTTCCTGTGATTCTAGAAAAAACAAGTGAGATGTTCCTGTGATTCTAGAAAAACAAGTAAGATGTTCCTGTGATTCTAGAAAAACAAGTAAGATGTTCCTGTGATTTTAGAAAAACAAGTAAGATATTCCTGTGATTCTAGAAAAACAAGTGAGATCCTGTGAGTATTTCTTGTGATTTGTCTTCACAATAGTGTGTGTGTGTGTGTGTGTGTGTGTGAGGGTATGTGTGAGTGTGTGTGTGTGTGTGTATGACGCAGTGGTTGATGTTAAAGTCTTGCACTTCAGTGTCCTTCAGTGTTTATGTTGAATTCCATGCACCTCTTCCTGTCAGCTAAAGCATCCAGCACATGCATCGCTTGATATATTTTCCAAATCTGCTCACTACTTTCTGCAGTATGAAGTATATTGTGAGCAATACACAAACTGTCTGCCTGCACACAACACAACACTGAGCTCCACTTGACCTTCTGTTTCTTTTAACATCTCCTTATTCACCAATTATTTCACACTATTAAAAGTTACATTTCTACAAAAAAATCAGAATGCAAGCTAAACCATTTTTCATTTCTCTGCTGAAAACTAAAGGACACTCACTAATGTAAACACCCAATATACTAGGAGCAATGAAGCATGCTACACTTTTAGCATTGCACACTGCATACTGTTTTATGTGTAATTTTGTTATATACACAATGTATACTCCAAAGTATGCAGAACGCTCATATAGCATGTTGTTTTCAAAACCCCTGTGTCACTGCCTAAGAGAAATGAGTTGCCATTTAAACATACAACAATTTACTGAATGAGAGCATGTTGGAGTTTTCTGGGGACCAGGGCTGGATATGAGAAACACATCACCACTGTTTGAAGGCAGAGGAGAGAAAGGTCCTCTGCAGGACCCTTCTCCGGGTCGTGCACGGCCCACATGCAATCCGCACGCACCCGCTGAGAAGACGACCTGAAGAGTCATACTCCAGCAGTTCAAGCCAATGTGTTCTCAATCAGAGGAAACACAAACAAGAGTTTGGTTTGAAGAAAAGCCACAGATCTGCTGAATCCTGTTCTAATGCTGCCCATCGCACACATGCCCCTCCTGCAGAGAGAGAGGAAGAGAAAGAAAGGAAGGAAAGAGAGGAACAAAGAACAACAAACACCTTCATTGTTAACATGAGAAGTGGCCGGTTCCTGTCCCCTGTTTAGTGTTCTCCTCCATCTTGTGGCCATCTCTATTGGGGTGTGACACAGTATTGCCCCATGTTAACAAAACAAACAAATGCAGGGATAAGGAAAAGTTTTGGCTAATGAGTGACAGATGAAGACTGAATTTCTGTCAAAACACACAATAAAACACTGCTGCGCTGATTTTCTCCATGCAAAGATAGCTGCCTTCTAAGGGGCCATTCACAATCTTGTCTGCACCGTGCACAGCTGTTTGTGTGTCACCAGCACAATCACACTGACAAAACATTAACAAATAGCAATCTTCAAAACAAAGATTTTACCACCATCAAGGTGGATTAGAGGTTAAGTGGAGTAATGTTTTGAATGGTGAATTTAGTGGATTTTCACAGTTTGTAATATGTTTATGTATATAAATAAAAAGAGAATCCATTAAAATATCTGTGACCAAGAATCCATTCATATCCTGCACATGTGAGGTGATTCCTCATTTATGCATGCTAAGATTTTTTCTCAGTGTCATCTAAAGCATGTCAGAACCATGACGCTGATTCCATGTGAAGACCTAACTGATCAAATGAGACGAAGGTATAGAACTCAATTCCTCTTGTCTGCACCCCACGTGACTCTTTTTACCTCTCATGCCTAACCACTACTACTGAGGGGGCAGTTGTGGTCTACTGTTCTACTTGTGGTCTACTTGTGGTCTGAGTCAGGCTTTTAATCAGAAGTTTGCTGGTTTGATTCCAGTGCTGGCATGTAGTAAGTGCACTTGAGCTAGGCACCTAACTCCTGATTGCTCCCTGGGTGCAGCTGTGCTGCTCACTGCTCCGGGTATCTGTGTTCACAGCTTGCAGTGTGTGTTCACCCCTCACCAGTGATGGGTTAAATGCAGAGGTCACATTCTGAGTATGGGTTACCATATCTGACAAATGTCACTTTCACTTTTCACTACTGTTATATATTAGAGAAAGGCATATTAAGCATTAAACATTCATACTGTGAAATATATGCATAGCTTATACTTTTATATATTTCTGTAATTTCATTTTGTTATTTTTATGTTAGTGCTGGATCATGACAAATAAGCACAGTTTTATTGTAGTAGTAAATGTGGTATTTTGGCAGGAACTTTGGTTACCATAGCGACTTCATATCAGGAGATATGTTTTAATAATACTAAAACTACAGAGATATACACAAGCCCATTAATCCAGCATGTCTTTCTTCTTCTGCTTTAATAGAGAAACAACTGCTTTATCTGCAGCTGCTGTGAAGATCTGCTCTATTTGCAGCTGCTGTGAAGATCAGCCCTATGTGTCTCTATTTGCTCTGCCTGCAGCTGCTGTGAAGATCTGCTCTATTTGCAGCTGCTGTGAAGATCAGCCCTATGTGTCTCTAATTGCTCTATCTTCATCTGCTCTGTCTGCAGCTGCTGTGAAGATCAGCCCTATGTGTCTCTATTTGCTCTATCTTCATCTGCTCTGTCTGCAGCTGCTGTGAAGATCAGCCCTATGTGTCTCTATTTGCTCTATCTTCATCTGCTTTGTCTGCAGCTGCTGTGAAGATCTGCTATGTCTGTCTTTATTTGCTCTGTCTGCAGCTGCTCTGAAGATCAGCCCTATGTGTCTCTGTTTGCTCTATGGTCATCTGCTCTGTCTGCAGCTGCTGTGAAGATCTGCCCTATGTGTCTCTATTTGCTCTACCTTTATCTGCTCTGTCTGTCTCTATTTGCTCTCTCTGCAGCTGCTGTGAAGATCTGCTATGTCTGTCTCTATTTGCTCTGTCTGCAGCTGCTCTGAAGATCAGCCCTATGTGTCTCTGTTTGCTCTATCCTCATCTGCTTTGTCTGCAGCTGCTCTGAAGATCAGTCCTATGTGTCTCTATTTGCTCTATCTTCATCTGCTCTGTCTGCAGCTGCTGTGAAGATCAGTCCTATGTGTCTCTATTTGCTCTATCTTCATCTGCTCTGTCTGCAGCTGCTGTGAAGATCAGCCCTATGTGTCTCTGTTTGCTCTATCTTCATCTGCTCTGTCTGCAGCTGCTGTGAAGATCAGCCCTATGTGTCTCTATTTGCTCTATCTTCATCTGCTCTGTCTGCAGCTGCTGTGAAGATCAGCCCTATGTGTCTCTGTTTGCTCTATCTTCATCTGCTCTGTCTGCAGCTGCTGTGAAGATCACCCAGCCCTATGTGTCTCTATTTGCTCTATCTTCATCTGCTTTGTCTGCAGCTGCTGTGAAGATCTGCTATGTCTGTCTTTATTTGCTCTGTCTGCAGCTGCTCTGAAGATCAGCCCTATGTGTCTCTGTTTGCTCTATGGTCATCTGCTCTGTCTGCAGCTGCTGTGAAGATCAGCCCTATGTGTCTCTATTTGCTCTATCGTCATCTGCTCTGTCTGCAGCTGCTGTGAAGATCTGCTCTGCCTGTCCCTATTTGCTCTGCCTGCAGCTGCTGTGAAGATCTGCTCTATTTGCAGCTGCTGTGAAGATCTGCCCTATGTGTCTCTATTTGCTCTACCTTTATCTGCTCTGTCTGTCTCTATTTGCTCTCTCTGCAGCTGCTGTGAAGATCAGTCCTATGTGTCTCTATTTGCTCTATCTTCATCTGCTCTGTCTGCAGCTGCTGTGAAGATCAGCCCTATGTGTCTCTGTTTGCTCTATCCTCATCTGCTCTGTCTGCAGCTGCTGTGAAGATCAGCCCTATGTGTCTCTGTTTGCTCTATCGTCATCTGCTCTGTCTGCAGCTGCTGTGAAGATCAGCTCTATTTGCAGCTGCTGTGAAGATCAGCCCTATGTGTCTCTGTTTGCTCTATCGTCATCTGCTCTGTCTGCAGCTCCTGTGAAGATCTGCTCTATTTGCAGCTGCTGTGAAGATCTGCCCTATGTGTCTCTATTTGCTCTATCGTCATCTGCTCTGTCTGCAGCTGCTGTGAAGATCTGCTCTATTTGCAGCTGCTGTGAAGATCTGCCCTATGTGTCTCTGTTTGCTCTATCTTCATCTGCTCTGTCTGCAGCTGCTGTGAAGATCTGCCCTATGTGTCTCTGTTTGCTCTATCTTCATCTGCCCTGTCTGCGGCTGCTGTGAAGATCTGCTCTATGTGTCTCTATTTGCTCTATCTGCAGCTGGTTTGAAGATGTGCTCTATCTGTCTCTGTTTGCATAAACACCATCGGTAATGTTCGTTTGTCTGTTTTCATCACACACTCAGCATAACCATTACTGAGGTCAAAGCAACACAAGCTAATCTCCAGAACGTTGCATCATGTCATCAGTCTGACTCACTCTCTGCCCTGCAGCTCTCCGTTTCCCTTTTACCGTTTCACTCCAGCGAGGCTTCACTCCTGGAATGTTAAGCCCTAACAGGAAACAGATGAAGCATTCGCTGAAATCAAAGGCGGCAGGTGAGTGACAGGTAAGGCAGCATCTCAATAATGTTTTGCACCTGCGTAAAGCTCTGCACTGTCTGCGCCTGCCTGACCCCCACCCCCAACCTCCCACCCTGCAGGTGTGTTTGGACATTGTTAAAACCAGGCAAGCAGAACCACACGGCTGACATCAGCACAGAAGAGGGTGATCAGCAGATCTTTAGGTGTCAAAGAAAAGAACAGAGAGATGCACAGCAGACAAGCAGAAGAGCGTCTTTGTGTCACTGAGAACACACCCACAATACAGACTTTTAAAAGTTTTTTGTCTAACCTTCTGTCAGTGTTTGTCTTAAAAATGAACGTGCTTAAATAACTGTTAAATACTGTTTATGTTACACAAAACATTTCAGAGTAAGATAAACAATGCAGAGTCGTGTGCACAGCAGAACAAATACATGTGTAATGGCAAAAAAGTGTTCTAATGTAAAGTCACTTGACTCAAAACAAACAATAGCCTGTATTACTCAATGAGCAGCTAAACATCTTAATCACAAAGATTTACAGCCTTAAAACCCTTCTTTCTTCGACATCAGACTCATGAGCTGTGCTGTCAATCATCTGACAGGCTCCTTCCTCCAGTGATCATGAACATCAGTGCCATGAGATGAAAGAACCAGGAAGATGATGCCTGTAAATAAGATTGTAAATCATGTGCTGCTCTATGTTTCAATGAAAGAAAAACAATATATCCTAGAGGAACAAAAATGTCCCAAATCTTTCTCCCGAGAAAAAGACCCAGAAATCACACGTCTCTTGTTTCAGAAAAGATTATTTACAAGAGAATATTATTCAAGATTTTAACATGAACTAAAACCAGATTATTTTACCTATAAAACCTATATTACCTTTATAGCTCCACACTTATCCATACTAATCTATATTGTCTACTTTGCATCTATTTGTCCTAAGCAATTTTAGAGAAACATTTGAGACAAAGGGAAATTCATAGTCCCATTTGGGACATTCATTGTCCCAAAGACAAGTGTGTTGTAAACGATACAGGAAAAGTGCTGTGCTAGAATTCTTATGATCAGAGCAACAGTTATAGTGACACTTCCTAAACAATCACACACAATAAAGCTTTTTCTGTTGAGACAGACAGAAACCCAGAAGCCGAGATATTTCAGCAGGAGATGGAAGAGATAAATATCACACTTAGAGATAACCAGTGAAATGTCTTTTGTTCAGCTCTTCTTGTTACGCACCCTCAAAATCTCCTTTGCGGGCCTGTTGATACTGCCCTGCGCCTCATGGCCCCTCGGCTAACTCTGCCCTGAGCTGCAGCAGAAGCGGGCCACACTATCTGTCCCAGGGCCCGATCAAATCTGATGATGTCGTTGCTGTCTGGAGACTCAACCTGACTAGAGACGTATGGCTTCAAAAAGGGGTCCAAACTGTAACTGTTACTGTATGTTGTTTTGGGAGGACAGAAATCCCTGACATGGCTACAGTTTGTGTTTTACATAAGTGTTATTTTACACTGCCGGAGGCACAAAAGATCTTAGAGTATGACGATAAGAAAAAGAACACAAGATAAACTCGTTTTCTCCTCCTGATTTCTCCTCATGCATCTATAACCATGTTCTACCTTTCACCTCTCACCTCACTGAAGCCCTGTGAGGGGGTTCAAAGTTCACTGCTGCCAGATTCAATGAAGGCTGACTGAGCGACGGAGCTTTAAACTGCCTGTGGCGTTTGGATAGAGCGGGAGGGCACAACCCTCCACTTCCTGTCATGAGGCTTGTCAACTCTGAATGCTACATGGCAACAACAGCACCATTACCTCAGTGAACTGCAAAAACATGCTTTCAAAAACATCAAAAACATGCTTTTCTATGAGGAAATCAGCCAAACAGTCAATTACACTTACAGAATCAGGGTGGGGGACTGGCTTGAGCAAGGGTGGAAAATAAAATAATTCAGGAAAATAAACTGGAAACCACTTTATTATGCAACCCCCATTTACAGGAGTCAATAACACCTTCTCTACTCTGGGCGGGATCTTTCTAAGCTGGACTCTTGAGCATTGAAACAAAACAAACGCAGTGTAGATTTATATCAGCCATCTCTATTAGCTCAGAAACAGGGTGAAATGCTGAGGAAAGTGACCCAGCTTTGCTCCGGATGACCTTCTTTTTGGGCAAAGCCTCTGAAATTCAACAAATTGGATCAAGATGACATGAATAATGGACTCAAGCTGGAGCTGAAATAATCCGCATGTTGTTTTTCCTATCGCATTGCGATGACCATCACCATCAAGTCTGTGACATCAAACATCTTGTCACAGATGTCAACACATGTCATCCGCAGAACTATGTTCCCTTATTTCTGCCTTTGTGTTGTTACGGAATAATTCTTATATAATGAAACACTGTTCCCTCAAACAGAGCATTTGCTACATGCAAACCTACATCCTTCATACTCAACACACAGGCAACTGCAGTGCTAACCCAAAAAATGACATTCATGCATTTGGGAGGAACTGTTATCCATGTATTCAAGCTCCACATTACACTGCGGTGTGTGTGTGCAGTGGCTGAGAATCAAACCTGTGTTGGTAGTGCTGTCAGAAGAATAAACATTATAGATAAACACATCAGACATATTTCTGCTAAACATCTCATCCTACAACAACACAGAAATATTGTCAACCTTTAAAAGTCAAAGTATGATTTGATTTATTTTCTGAAAGACAAGTTCAACTCAATACATTTAAGGAAAACAACCTGCACAACACTGACTTTTCTTTTAATATATTTCCTGTTTTTGGGGAGCAACCTGTAGCTGTCTTGTAGCTTAGTGGTTAGAGCATGGTGTTAACAATGCCAAGGTCACGGGTTCGACCCCAGGGATTGCAACATACTCAGAAACAAAGCATCTGCCAAATGCATAAATGTAAATGTAAACTGTGATTGTGGTATCAGAAGTTTCAAACACTACCAACTGAACTTAAAGTCAGAAAAATGAGAAAACAAGAGGATGATTCTAACAGGCTTGTTCTGAGTCTTCATGTGTTTTATCTTTGCTGTACGTTTAGCTGTCAAATCTCATTATAAAGAATATTGTGACTCTATCATGTTACTAATTGGTTGGGAGATGTAAAATTCTCTCTTTCACTCGTGTGGATCATGAGGTCAGTAAGGATGTAATTAGCATGAAAAACTATACTGGTGTTTTGATTCAGCGCAAGTGAGGGAATGTTCTGCTTCAGCTGGAGGCCATGGCGTTTTCATTATGGGATGCTGATAGAAGTTCTTTTCTGGTACCACATTGGGTTTATTTTCCCTAAATGGCACACTCATATATAAAGTGTTATTTTAAGTAACAAACATCATAACTTGTTTGTCACTTTTATGCCACAAACATGAATGATCACAATGCGTGTCTTGTTGACAGGAGACGTGATGTTGCTTTTAAACGGGATCAGAAATAACTGTTTGTGTTATATTAAAGTCAGTTTCATATCATTGAGTTGAAGTGACTTGTACAGCCAGTTTGATTATACAGGGAACCTGCAGCTCTAAGTTGAGATTTTTACAGTGTCAATGTAAATAAAATGGTTCAATCAATGTATTAGCTCATAAATATATCTTTTGTGCTGATGTATTTACAAATCACAGGATTCAGATGGTCACACCTGTGATTTCTGCAGTGAGAGACTTTCCGCACCTCAATCCTTTTTTATTTTGAATTTAGCAGCGTTTGATGATGTCAGGCCCACAATCAACCTCGACAGTGTGTAAGACAGAGAAGCCTGCGTCACACACACACACACACACACACAAACACACAGGCCTGTTAATAAACTTTTAGGCGTCAGTCATCAGCTCAATTCAACGTGTTGTGTTGTGGAGGTGTGGAATATCAGCATGAATATCATGAATATCATTTAAATGACAGATCTGCCTGAAGTCTCTACCTTCTCTTGTGCTCTAATGAAATATAAAAGTAATTATAATTCCCAGAGGAAACAAGCTGCTTAGAGCGCGTCTTTCATAATGAAACACGCTTAATAGATCATTCACACTGATTTATTTAGCAGGTGCTTTTATCCAAAGTGACTGAAAGAGAGAGAGAGAGAGAGAGAGAGAGAGAGACCTATACGCTAACAACACACTTTCATTCAGTTGTGTGGAAAGTGTAAAATTAATACACAACTGCTTCTGTTTAATTGACCAAAATCAGGCCTACAAAGCTTTTCCTTTCACTCCTGATTTGTGACAGAAGTGTCTGAAGTATCTAAATATTTCTAAATTTTACCAAAATACATTATCTTGCTGTTAGGGAGAATCTTTGAGACCTTTCAAAGTGACCTTTGAAATTCACTATTTACAAACACCATAATACTTTACACATAATAAAGATCAAGTTAAATACTGTCTCAATCCTAATGAAGCTGTATGGGATTGTTGTAGAGCAGCTGTGAAATGTCCAGGAGAAAAGTGTTGAAAAGATAAAAAGTTCACAGCTGCAGGTTCAAGGCAGTCCAGAGTTTGGCTGCAGAAGTACAATTAGCTTTGTTATCCATCAACAGCTCACTAATGACAACGGAACAGATCGGGTCCTTAGAACAACACTACAGCCTTGTGGGAAATTCTCCCAGATGACCATCACCATACAGACCTCAGATGAAATAATGTATTTTAACAATAGGAGATTTGTACATTTTTTCAAAATAAAGTGCTGCTGTTTCATATCAGGGCATTGCTATGCGGTTACTAAGGTGGTTATTGGCTGCTTGAGTGTGTTGCTAGGTCAGTGTTATGGGTCATTTTAACTTCAGTTAAAAGTCTGATCACCTGGAACGGTAATGTCACATCTACTCTGAAGCTCAAATGAAACAGGGGACTTTTCAGTCTTTAATATCCTCTTTTCCATCCTGTTGTCCATCCTGAAAAACAAATGAACTTTACAAGTTTATAAATGGTCACATGACCTTCACAAATCTCTGCATCTGACCACATTTGTACAGAAATCCACATCTCCATGAGTGTGAAGTTCTCACGTCGTTGTATTCGCCTCTATTGGTTCTTTGGTTTTGACCGTGTCAGGGGGATTTTGCAGCTGAATGTCACATCGGCCTGATGAAGAAATTCCAATGGCCTGATGGTCTTCCTCACTGTCGCTCCCACGCAGATAGAGGGAGGCCACAGCTGGGCTCATATCTTCTCACCCTCTCTATCCAGAGAGTTGCCTGACCTTCACCTGCTGGGACAAAACTGCTGCAAATCACAGCAGTTCCCTCAACGTGAAGCTGTTTTTGCAATTAATATTTGATTGTGTAAATACAACACCAGACAGAAACATGTCCAAAGAGACAAAATTGAAGCATTTCTGATGCATTTATTTAGAAAATAACCGTATTTAAAGAGTATTAATATGATGAAATGATGCATGTGAATAAACCCAATCTACTGAATGTCACTAAACATCCTTCTTTGACACTCCTGTTTGGATCAACAGCCAGGTGACCCGACCAACAACCAGGTGCTGGTCTCGCTGGCACTGAGACAGGAAAGACAAAGAAAATACTTTCATCAAAACCTCAGCTGTTCTGATGCAAACACAGTAATCTTACACGCACATGACTTTACTTAATGCAACAAAACAAACATATAAATCATGTTTCAAACATATAAATCATGATATTATCAAAACCTTATAAAAAGGTATATGCATTTTAACAACTGGACCTAAAATGACCAACTACAGCCAACACAGCGTCCGAGTTCCTAACAATTCAACGCATTAAATATAGTTTGCAAAATCAGGATTTATGTTCTAAATCACAGTATGTTGAAAATAGCCAAAGGTGTCTGAAAGCTGCACCATATCTAGTGGATGTGTGCATCATATAACCCACAATGAAGTTCGCAATGCTTTTCACTTTTTTATTATCAGAAACAACAAGAAACGCACGCAGGAAATGCGCTCTGCAGCGAGTTATGGACCTGTAAGATGAATCATCTTAGTGGTCTATGATCTATGTGTGTGTGTCTCCCCCTGCTGTCTCTGTGGAATAATACATCTCATATGGCAGTAAGAATGAGGCAGGAAGTGAGTCGAGAGGCTGATGAAAATAATGTTAGCATCTCATCATGTCAGCTGCTTTCAATTAATCACTAACAAATATGACAAAAATGATTCAAAAATTGGTTTGGGTAATTTGAACAAAATCTGGAATTGTGGTAAAGTCATTTCTATTTAACCAGTTTAATCAAACAAACAGCATAGAAAAATCTCTAAATGATGTACACATGAAACTGAAGCAGTTTATTCTACATAAAGGTCAAAATGTTGAGATCGCCTGACGACTGTTAACTCTGCAGAAGGGACAAAGATTGTCACTCTAAGGAAAAAGTGCCATGAGAACATCCGAATATGTTTTGCAAGTTCTGAGAATCCTCTGTGCCCACAATCAAGGTCACACATTCCACAAAAGACAGAAACCAGGAGGAACCAAATGGCTTTTATAGTAGAGTGAGCCACAGATGGGTGTCATAACTCATCCAAACCTTAAGGAGGCACTGCATATGAACATCCAGCGTCTTCTGTCACTGCATGCAGCTCTCCACAAGTCATACCACAACCATGTGCCCAGAGACAAGCACAGCCTCGAAACCTTCCATCAACTCATCAAAGATTCTCAGGAACTGAAAGAAGAAAAACAAACAAATAAACATTAACCTCCATTTTATTGCATTAAGTTACAGCTCAGATGAAAGCTGGGGAAAGGCCACTCTGAAGCTGTTAGAAGCAGCATCTGGATGGGATGAAGGGCCAGAGACATCAGCTGTTTTCTCAGATGGCTCCTGTAGATGTGATGCAGAAGAGCTTTATGAGAGAAGCTGGTAACCGTCTGGACGAGGTGGCCACAGG
>JAZGTJ010010466.1:0-14641 GCA_036877575.1 Botia almorhae
TTTTGAATGTCGTTTTTGTCTTTATTTACAGTTTTACATTTCCTTTGCAGGTCTTCGTTACAAAAACACTGAACAGTCCTGGAAATGTTTTGACTTGCTGACCTGTTTGAATTTCCCCTCCAACACATCCAGGTAGAAGTTATCTGTGGATTATTGTCATTCTTTCAGTACGCACATTCATTTTCATTCTGTTTCTCGTTTTGTTATTTGGAAGAATCGTTGAGCAAGTCAAAGCAGGCGTGGTTCTCGAGACAGCCTGAAACACAGACAACATTAGCTGTCCACATCCTGGACCTGACATCCTCTACAGATCGAGTCTGTGTATTTCTTTTAGAGGGGAAATCTTTACCCTGTTTAGCGGTGAACCACACAGAATCCTGGGTGGCAGCAAAATTAAAATGACTGTTACGATACTTTAATTCTGTTCTTCCCATCGATGTGTTTTGCCTGCAAATGTTAAATAGAACTTCATATTTGCAGCGTTTTACAAAAATAATAAATTAAGAGCTCAGAACCTATTTTAAGTCTCTTCTTTTAGAAGTAACAAAAGGAAAAAAGTCAAACTTTAAAATAAAAATATTTTCTATATGATACAAGTATTTATTGTTCCCTCTCGTTGTAGAGAGTTCCAGCTTAAAACAGCCAAGTGTTTAAAAGTCATTCCTGGCTCCGGCCACATCTGTATTAATAAATTTGTCTATGGCTACACTTTTATAGTCTGTGTTTCAGTTCAATGCCTCTGTGTGTCAATTATCCTCGGACTCCTCCTCCGCCTCGCGTAACCAGGTGAAGAAGGCCGTGACTGACTTGAGCGCCACTCCTTTCCCCCGCTGCTCTGCTGGGTCTGTACTGGTTTCCCATTTATAGAACGCGTCTTCTGAAATAACATCCTCATCGTAAAGACAGTCAAAGAACATTCGCAGCAGATCTGCAGACAGACGAAATTGAAAAGGAGAATTTTTATTTTATTTTTCGTGAATTATTCTTTAGTCATTGCTTTATAAATTGACGATAAATCAATTGACTGTGACTACGACAAAAAGTGTATTTCTGCAATGGAATCTGGAACTGAAAAGATCTACACACTGGGCGGCTGATCCAAGGCGACGATCAGATCCTGAAGCGCATACAGTCCCTGGAGCTGTCGCTCGGTGTCTGAGTTAAAGTACTTATGTAATATAGGCAGATGCCTCTGAATAACAGCTGCGTCCACTTTACAGGAAGTGTCTTCATCTGTAAGAGTGAAAACGCAATAGAAACGAAGTCATTTAACGAAATCAAATTCCAGGTGAACACAAGCAGAACTCTGTAGCTGTCTCACCTGTAACTGCTGCCTTACACACAGCTGACATCAAAGCTCTCAAAAACAGAGAGGAACTCATCTGAGACTCGTCCAAATTCGCCTGAAACGCAGGAGGAAGTTTAAAGATCTGCAACTTCTTAGCATGTTTTCATACACTTCAGACTGAATAATGTTGATGATTTCAGGTGTTGATCTGCTTTATCTATAGAAGACAAAGGTTTGAGTGCAGGTCGGCTTGCCCTCACCTCGATCCAGTCAAATATCTGCTCGTCACTGGTCACTTCCTCCAGCAGGAGGTTCTCAAGCTGTTTTAGAAGCTCCTCGGGACTGAGGCGGAGCTTATCTGGGGCGGGGCAGACAGGGGAGTGGTCTGACACAGTGAACTCTAACCTCTGTACAAAAAAGACAAAGACAGAACTGATTGATTATGCATTCATTCACTGATTGTACATGTGGTTGAAAAGTGTAAAAAAGTATAAATTAATGTAATCCCAGCAAACTGGGAACGTTGGATAACATTCTTTCAAAGTTCTTTCAGGTTACCAAAAAACATTCTTGTTTGAACAATGTTCTTATAACCAAGCAATAACATTAATACAATGTCTAAAAAAATGGACCTTTTGAACGTTCCTAGAACTTTTAAAATGACATTTTTACCATTATTGTTGGAAATGTTAGGGAAACATTCTTACAACCTAAAATTGTTAGCTGGGATTATGATGGAGATCTGATGATGATCTGATCCCATGTTCTCTCCTGCACAGATACGGATGAACATTCAAAGGTTTGTGTGTAGAAACTGCATCACTAACTCTGTCCGCTCACCTGTTGTGAGATGAAGCCAGTAAGATCTTCTCCGTGGGGCAGGAAGTCAGCCCAGTTCAGCCCTGACTCTCTCCACAAGTCTCCAACTTTCCTGTGGCTCTTTAGAGAAAGCAAAAGCCATGTAAATACACAACATCAAAGTCATTTACCTGTAATTGTTATGTTGTTAGTTTGTGTTTGCGCATGAAAAATGCACATCTGCTCATGCACATATGAAGCTGAGCTTACCATTTGTTTGCATAGTAGGTGCAGTATTTCAGAAAACAAGATGGCGGCTCTTCCCACAGGGAGTAGCGGTTTATTCAACTCACTGCAGAAACAAAGCAAATCTTCATTAGACGGTGAACGGACTCATTCTGACAGCTGTGCTCTGCAAGGGCCCGGAATCACCGCATCTACTGCGCATAGACAACCTGTTAAAGCCCCAGTACAAGTTAAACTGAGACACCCATGTGTCTTTTAACTGCTGAGCTAAACTCAGTTTTTACTCATCTATATACAGCGCTGAAGTTTGGGGTTCATTGGGGGCACCAGAGGGGTTTCGTTTGCAAACTATCCCTTTGTTGTTTCAAAGCAGGTCTTGACCTTTTGCAGTCTACAGTATGCAGCATAACTGGCCATACAGATCTTGCCCTTATTCTTAGAAAAAGATGCCTCATGATGTTACAGAAGAACCATTTTAGGGTTCCATAAAGAACCTTTAACATCCATAGAACCTTCATAAAGGGTTTCTTTAAAACAGGTGAATCTTCTTTGTAGTGAATAAAGGTTCTATCAACTATCCAAAGGTAAGAAACAAATAGCTCTTTTAAGAACATTTGACTGAATGGTTCTTTCAGGAACCAAACATGGTTCTCCAATGGCATCGCTGTAAAGAACCTTTTGTAGCACATTGTTTTTAAAGACTGCAGCTACTGGAGCTTTAGCATCACAATTTACACACAGACAACAAACAGATTCAGAGTAACAAAATCTGTTTTTATTCTGAGTGTTCCAGACCTGAAGAGATCTCTCATAGGAATCCCTCCCTCTCTCAACAGAGGACTCAGCAGCTCAGCCAGATAAAGCCAGATGAATGGAACATCTATGGCCATATCATCAGCCTGTTCCAAAACATCTGAAAACCTGAAGAGTAAACACAGACAAACCACTCAGATTTATCACCACGCCCCACAAACACAGATATATATATATGTGTGTGTGTGTATATAAATATATATAATGTATATATATATATATAATGTATATATAAATATAATATATATAAAATTATAAAAAATATATATAAAATAATATACTGTAATTTTTCTGTCACACAAAATAAAAAACATGCAGGTTATTAGAACAGAATAGATAATAGATCTTAAAGTGTGTGTGTGTGTGTGTGTGCAAATATGTGGTTTACGAAGAACACAAATGTGTACAATGATGTAAACGTGCCCCCATAAACCAAATGGCTTAAAAACAAAATAAATGCTGTTTATTTAAAAAAAATGACAACCGTTTTCTGTGATGGTGAGGGGAAGAGGATATAAGATTTGATTAGCTCACTATTAAAATCATTACGTGTATGGAGAGTTCCTGCAAACCACAAATGTAACTCTGTGTGTGTGTGTCCGCTCACCCTCTGTAGAGCTGTGAATGGGGCAGGATGCCTTTCTGAATCAGCTGATAGTACAGCAGCCCCATGTGTTCTCTGGCGATCTGACTGCGCTCCAGCGTGCACTCCAGACCCACCCGCACGAACACAAACAGCAGAGAGACCTGTTCCATCTCCAGCACACACTGCACTGCTTCCTGCGCACACGCATTAAACACACAGAAGTTACACACAGCATCTCTTAACGTTACCGTGCAACACACAATGAAAATCTGGAGAATATTTGACCTTGTAGTCATTAATGTGCAGAAACTCGTCTATGATAGACTTGGACTTTCTCTCGACGTCCTCCTCAGACAGAATGAGCTTCTCTGAAACGACGCCGCTCTGTGTTTCTGCTTTCACTCCTAAGGAAAATAGTGCAGAAGCTCAATATTAAAATATATATTTAAATCAATTAGTTTTAAATGTAATTAAGTAAGTTGCGTGCATGCGTACTGCACGCATACATGAGCTTTACATTTACATTCATGCGTTTGGCCGAGGCTTTTATCCAAAGTGACTCACAGCACACTCGAGCTAAACATTTGATCAGTATGTGTGTTCTCTGGAAACTGAACCCACAACCTTTGTGCTGCTAACACAATGCTGTACCACTGTGGTACAATGCTGTACCACGCACTCACTAGCGTTGGGGAGTGCATGTGTAAGCATGTTTCTCCTCACCCGTCTCTGTGGCGGTCTCGTTCTTGTCCTCTGTGATGGTGGCTTTGTGAGTCGTGTGCTGCGAGTTGGGCGCCTCTTTTCGTGGTTCCTCAGGGCTCATGTTGTCTATAATCTCTTTAGTGATGCCACCTCTGCTGAAGGGCGTCGATCGTGACGGCCCTGAACTCGAGGACTTCTCACTGCGTTCCCGACCAGAGCTGCCTCGACTGAGACAGAAAAACATGCAAAATAAAACACAGTAAAAAAAATAATTCACTTGCTTTTCATAGGTGTGGCATAATTTAGCAAGACTTGAATGATTATAAGCTGGTAAAATGACATCTGTATAATTGAATAAACGATTCTACTGTTGTCTTAATATAGGAAAATGATCCGGCTGTTTCTGTTTTTACTCCGTGGCAGTTAAGTGATGGAAGTGGTGAGATGTTTAGAAACTGGAGCTGTGTGCTGTCGTAACTCATGTGCTGTTTGTTACCTTCCCAGTGGGCGTCTGGAAACAGGGTCAGAGCTCTGGGCTGGAGGTGAGCTGGGCTGAGCTGGAGATGACTGCAGGGCTGAATACCGGTTCAGGGTGTTACTTGCAGACCGGGTCAATTCTGGAACACACAAACACAAGCGGCGATGAACTAACACAAACATACAACTCAGAAGCCTAAAGCATCATTCTGGAGCTTTTGTAAGAATGTGGATAAGAAAACAATCATGTGAGATTGAACATTTGTACAGTGACCCTAAATAAGATTACACACTCACACCACATTTACAAACGTCATTATTTTCAAACAGGCCATTTACTCTAGACAAACAGCTCAAGCTTTTCCAGCTAAACATTTGACAGGGTTGTTAGTTCACTAATCCATGTTTCTAGCTGGTAAATGAAGTAAACCGTTTAAAACGAGAATACACTGTTTGAAATGGAGCAGAGATTGCTCTGTGGTCACTCTGTTAGAGCAGCTGTATGAAGATGTATGGAGTTCTTCTAAACATGACCCTGAACGTTCTGTGAAAGAACTTGCAAAAATGCCTCAGAGAGAAAAGACGCTTCTGGCATTATTGGTTCGCAGATGCTACTTGTTTTGATGTGTTGTTATCTAATGCAATTCAAATCATGTGGCTTTCAAATCAAGTGTTTAAATACTTTCTGGAGCACTGGAGTGTGTGTGGGTTTGAATATATAGTTTACATAGACATAAATGTGTATAATGACGTGTGTAACAATGTAAACATGGTTCCTGTGTCCTCATAAACCAAATCGCTTAAAAAACATACTAAGTGGTTTAGATAATTTGTTAATTAAAAATGCCAAACGGTTTCTGTGATGGTTAGGTTTAGGGGACAGAATGTACAGTTTGTTCAGTATTAAACCATTACATCTATGTACAGTCCTCATAAACCACATAAGACGACATGTGTGCGTGTGTGTCCTCACCAGTATCACTGGTTTTGGCTCCCCCACTGCTGCCCTTTATCCAGTTGATCTGAGCCCGTGGGCCCAGCTGGATCTTCTCATCGATTTGAGGCTGTGATGTGGGACAGAGAGAGTATGAGAGAGGGTGTCACTACCTCATCACTACCTCACAAACGCTCAATAATGCCTCATTATTGATGTTTCAGCACGTGTGGTCACTGCTCTCCTCACAGCTTCTGACCAGTGGGATTTCCACCAGCAGGTGGCAGCAAAACATCTTTCGAACTTTGTGCTGACGCATCAGCTTTCTCAATCTGATTTAAAAGCATTTGACTAATCAATAAATTCTGCTTATTTGAGATGAGTGATCCTCGAGTGTGTGCAGCTGTCCATCTCATCACCTTGGAGATCTTGGGAATCTTCGTGGGGTCGATGGTCCTGTTGTTTTTAGTGTTGGCCACGGTGTTCCAAGACTCGTCTCTCTGCGAGCGTTGATCTCGTTGATCTGTAACCATGGAAACAGGACAACGTGTTACACTTGTCACTTTATGCCCCAATGCACCGTATTCAAGCTTTGTATGAACACACATCTGTAACATTACATCACTCACCATAGGACCACTAGCCAATACTAACATTTTAACCACAAAAGAATCATGTTAATTAATTACATAAATTAATTACTTTGAATAAATCAGAAACATACCAGTTGCCATTAGTCATATACACAAACCCAACAGTGCAAACAAGAATCTGGGTAACCATTAATATTTCTCCTGTACAAACAAGCCTCAAATCCTGCTGCCCAAACAACATGTTCTTGTTAATGTTTTTGGGTTAACCTTCTCCATCTTCATCTCTGAGCACATCCGGAGCTTCAGATGAGGTTGTTCCTCTGTGTCATTATATTTGGTCTGCTGTAGCTACAGAAACATTGCAGAAGAAGATCTGAGGAACTTACCCGGTCTCCTCTTCATGTCCTTCGACAGAAGCTGCTGGTGAACTTTTCTCTGCTCTTCCTGTTCCTCCAGCTTGGCCTCTTTATGAATCTGCTCGATAGTTTTGGGACCCTGGTCTGCTCTCCGGGACACCCAGTTATGCTATGCATGTACAATCATACACACATACAGTGAAATCAGAGGTCTAAACAACTGATCTAGGATCAGTGTGACACTGGAAAATCCCTATGTTTACTTTTAATGTAACAGATATCCAGGCCATCAAATGCATCGAATTGTAAACACTATACAAATCTACAAACACAATGGCAGGATACTGAAACCTCTGAACTCGAAGCACTACAAATGACTGTGTTACAAACAGGATTCCTAAACAGTCTCACAGCTCCTTCCACCCTATTCCCAAACTCCCATTGGTCAGTTAAACAGGTAGCTCCACCCCAAACTCAAACCGTTCAGCCAAAGGTTGAGTCACTCAAGGAAATTAAAGCAATGTTTTGAAAATACCACAGAACTAAGTTTACATTTTTTATGGAAATAAACTCTTTATCTAATAAACATTTATGGCATGGTTTACATTAAGCCAGGGATGGAGGAACCTATTTAAAACCGAAAACAAAAAATCATACACTCCACTTTTAAGAAAAAGATTAAAATATTAATTTGATTCAAGTAAACGTTAAAGGAAACTGCACTGTTATATTATTGTATTGTAATGTCGGGGTCACAGGTCAAACGCTTGCGAAACCAAAGACTGCGTGCAGATGTTTTTGATTTTTGTAATGGAACCAGGCTTTTCGAAATGTTTGCCAATGGTTATCAGTGCACTCTCTCAACACACACAAACAACAGCCAATCAAAACAGCCCACGGCACTCACCAGTCTCAGATCGATCACATCCTGCAGCATGAACCGTATCCGTGACGATGTCTTGCGCTCTTTAACAATTTTCTCCATCTGGTTGAAGTACTGGTCCATGCGGGGCTATTCAAGGACACAACAGTGCAGTGGTGATGAGAAACATCACTGACAATCACAGACTATCACAGACTCGCGCTGAAGGTACGAGTGTTTTTTACGTGGCCCTCTCTTAACTTTCAGCTTCTCCCCAAAACCATTACTGTGAATGAAGATGAATCTGTTTCAATATGGCAGATGATGTACGGTCATACATAAAATGACATTTTAACGTCATTTTTAACAGTCTTACAATCTAAAATTGTTAGCTGGGTGTGTTCAGCTTGGCCCTGTGCTCTTCTCTTTGAGCATAGTTAACACACTACAGCATGAACTCGAGTCGCCTGCTGAGTGCTGTATTTTTAGGGCACTGGACTCATTCATTAGTAGCCTGTTTCAATGAAGACAAATAAACAGCAGAGGGGTGCTGAAGAAACAAGTGAGCCGGGTGATTATATGCTTACTGAAAAACAGATACAGCTTGAGTGCGTACTAAACAAAACCAATTATTATTTACTCTCATTGTGAGTCGAGCTATGGACTGTACACAGTCTTTCTTACAACCAAAAATACCAAGAGTTTTATCTTCTGTTGTTTTTGGTCCTCACACATGTGATCGTTTTGAATGTCACATGATTGATTCAACTGAAATGTTTCTTTCTCTTTCTTATGAAGAACAAGAAGCCAAATTTTACAAGTCAAAATATTGGACGAAAAAGCTGCAAAGCAGACTGGACTCTTCATGTTACCAATCATAAGGTTATGCGAGGCTAATCATAACTTCTCCAACTCAGTCATATTATGTTACTCTTATAAAAAGCAAAAATTCACTCTTGGATACATCTACAGCTTTTCCAGTGCTGTCCAGTGAGCAAAAGCATTTTACCGCTGCTCTTCTGAAACATGAATGGATACGACTCCACACTGTGTAAACATCTCATGTGAGGTACCTTGGCTTTCTCAAAGTCAAGGTCTTTGCCGATGGTGGTGAGGAGTCGACAGAGACACTCCAGACTCTCGTCGTCATGGTGCTTCAGCAGCTTGACCACACAGTCGTGCATGATGGGTTCCGTCAACATCTTGAGTTTGAACAGCTCGCCGATGAATTTGATATTTCCGGTGGAGCGTCTGTGGGCTTTATCCCTCGTGTCCTCCAGCTCCTCCTGTAATCTCTCCCTTTCTGTGGGCTGAGAGGAAGTGAGATCACATTTCATTTACATTTTTAATTATATAATATATATATATATATAATCAAATGAATTATCGCTACTAAGCGAGTCTAAAATGAGCCCGATAATAAGTGAATGATTACTGATGTGGCCAGATCCAGCTCCTTCTGTTTCTTCTCCAGCACAACATCATCTACTTTGTCCCTCTCAAATTCCTTTTGACAGCGGTTTAACAGCAGCTTCCGGAAGTTTACTGTAGTGTTGGGTTTGTCAGATGTGGACACTTTTAGCTATAATGGGATCAAAAGAGAAACTAATAGCCATGACTTATTAAAAGGTACGGTAGGCAATTTGGGAAAGGCTAGCAAAAGCAAGCTAGCTTTGAAGGCATAAGTTCCCGCCCTCCCTTCAGAGCGCTCTCCAAAGCCACGCCTCCATCAACACATGAACTTATACATAGTTTGACAGACAAGTAGGACAACCTATCATTGTGCTCGGACCGACGCTGTCCACAGAAGACATATTTATGCAAACATATTTACACCACTTCATTTTGTGATTGCTATCAGGATGTGAAAAGACTTTCAACCAGCATAAAAAACTATTTTCCAGACAAAATTTCCTGCCCTGCTTTTAAAGAATGAACCAATGCAAATGTGCGGTCTAATGAAAAGACAGAAAAATGACACTGTTTTATGGGGAATGTACCGTGGCCAGGCAGCGACACATGTTGGCGTAGGCCACAGAGAAGCTGGGTTCATCGATGGCCTTCTCAAACACCAGGTCAATGACTCCCTTGAGTCTCTCCTCTGTGTTGATGGTGAGATCCGTCACCTGTTTCATCAGCTGGTTGAACATCTGGGGTGTGAGCTTGTTCAAAATGCTCCGAACTTTCCGGAACAGTTCCTGAAGTGCCAGAAAAGCACAAAAATGCAGCCAACATGTGACAACACATCTGAATGACTCCAGATAAAACAAACACACTTCCTAAAGAACAGCAGCATTCAAAGAGTTAAAAAAAAACATGTTATGCATTTAAATTTATAAGAACTGTAAAGACAATAACAGCACAGGAATCCAGACCTGAGTTTTCAGGTTCTCCGGGTCATCGATTAATCCTTCTCGCTTCATTCCAGGTTTCCAAGCGTTCTCCGCTTTCGTCAGCTGAATATCATCGTTCACAGAAACGTTGACGATGATCTTGCGAGGTGGGAGTCGTCGCACATGTAGTAGCTGTTATGCAAACGTCATACAGACATAAAACAAAGTTTTAATGTCACACTTTAAGAATAAACCTACAAATGGCTTACTAATAAAACCCCTGCATGTTAAACAAGTATATTAAAAGTACAGTAGGCAATTTTGGAGGGGTTAGCAATAGCAAGCTAGCTTTGAAAGCGTAAGATCCCGCCCTCTTTCAGAATGTTCTCCAAAGCCACGCCTCCACCAACACAGGCAGGCAGGACAAGTTTAAACTCAATGCAATGACTGGATGACATTTTAATGGCCTGCGTTTTAATATATCTACACAGAAGATGTATAAATACATCAGGATGTGAGGAGACTTTCAACCTGCATGACAAATGTTTCTGAATCATGACTTTTAACATTGAAAAATTATATGCATCTTTACTGTAAAACGTTTGCAAAATAATACAAATATTACAGTATTTGAGACTATACTGAGCTTTTAGTCGCAGCTGAAGGAGTTTCGTGCCCACACTGTGTGTAACAGCGGCCTTTAGTCACGACTACATTCACAACACAGCACGATCTGTCTGTGCTGAAATAACTTACCGGAGCCCCGCGGCCTCCTGCCGAGTGCCTGCTGAAGTCTGCAAAAGCCGGAGTGAAGTCAGGGCCCCTGGAAATCAGCCTGGGGTCCACGGGCCTCAGCGGCAGCTTGTTTTGGTTTATCTGACACAGCGGAGACAAAATCCATCATTCAGTCAGCAGGGGGCGCAGTGAGACACATTCAGTCTGTTACCAGTGTCATGAATGAAACGCCAGACCTCGCCTCCCTCTTACATTCATCTTGTAGCTGTACATACACACATCTGTCAGGATATTTCATCACAATATTTATGAAAAACTGGTTTAAAATCAGCCTGACCAAAACCGATCTCTCAGATACAGCTCTGAGGGGAAAACCACGTCTGTCACAGAGACCAATTCCATGTAATGTTTATATATCAACATCATGTTTAACAATTTACACTCCACTGTGTAACCGAGGCAACAAGAAAATCCAGAAACAGATGAGAATGAGTGTGCACGCAAAGTAGCATCTAAACAGAGAACTGAAACAGAGTGTATGAACGAATCTCTTCAGGAAACTGAGACAGCGTCAAGAAATGACTTTACATACACTCAGAACTCTCTCGGTTTAAGTGATTTCACTAGTAACTGTGTATGAAACAGGGCGGCTATTTATCTTCTTTACGCTAAACGATGCTAACAGCCATGTGTGACATAATCCTAATGCAATTTTAATGGAAACAGCACGTCCAAGAGAGTTCCACGGCTGAGCAGCGCAGACTCGGCTCCAGTGCACAGATCCGGGCCATATTCTTCTCCTCTTACTGTATTTTTTACGCTTTAAACATCACACAATGAAATGATGTTTGTATTTGCAGGTTTTAAGGAAAATAAGCACAGAATGGGTGTTTTCACACACTAAAACTAATGGCTGCGATTATTTTGTTACTTGTTAAGTTAATCTTGTTTTATGTTTTACGTGATTCACACTGTATTCGTAAATATTCGCAGGCTTTTTAAAATTTCACACAGTATATTTATGAACTACATTAGCATATTTATAAGGTCAAAAACAAGTGCGGTTTGTGACGTGTTTCAATAACTGCTGGTCCAACTGGGAAATAAGGATTTAACCCTGTGTTTAGTGTGGTGCGAAAATGAGTTGATGAGCAATAGAATGCAAATATTTCATTATTTATTACACATCATGTTCTTGTCTAACAATTAAAAAATAATTATAGTGATTATTATCATCATTTACTCACCTTCATGTCATGCCTACTATTTTTGCTTTTGTGGAAAACACGCAAGATATTTTGAAGTACGCTGGTAACCAAACAACAGTGGCATCCATCGACTTCCATCGTATGAACACAAAACCACTGAAACATTTCTCAACATATCTTCTTTTGTGTTCCACAGTTAAAAAAAGTCATACAGGTTTGGAATGACATGAGGGCGAGAAAATAACATTTTCATTTTTGAGTGCACTGTCCCTTTAAGGCCAATGCAAAGACAAATGAATAATATATAATATGAATATATGAGAGAATGATTGAAAACACACCTTGTCCAGCACCACATCACTGATCTGAGGCAGTCCCTCTGGCTTCTGCACGCAGGCGGCCATGAACTGAAAGCCCAAGAGGAAGTCACGGTCGTACTGCCGCTTGTCATTACCCTGCACAAGACCTGAGGTGCAAAAACTCGGCTTTAGAAGTGTGTTTATTAGTCTTCTGGTTATTACTGAAATATAATACATTCATAATAAATAATACACAAACTATTTCAGACAATCTTTATAATAACAGTTCTAACAAAACAATACTTTATCTTCACTTCAAAAATAAATCACCACTGTTGAGCATATAGACTGTATTAAAAATAGAAGAGAAGAAAACCCACAGGAACTGTTTGGGGTTGTTTTACCTTCCTGCATGAGTGGAGTGGGGGAACACATGGACCCCCTGCTGTCTCCGAGGGTCACCCCGCTGTCTGTGCTCTCCGTCTCCACCCCGTTCCTCAAAGACTCCATTTCGGTCTCCCCGTTCTCCTCCGAGAGCTTTTCACCGGACTCAAGCGCTGGAAATGTGCTGGAAGTCGCTGAGGCTGGCTGAGGGACCATCTCATCTCCGGCGGAGTTTTCCCTGGAGATCTCTTCCTGATGTGACGAGAACAGGAGCAGCATTACACACATAAGAGTCTGTAGCTATTACGTGAGATGAGGACTGAGGCTTTGTGTCAATGACAACAGTGTCGTTAAAAACATCCATTAACATCTCCATGTTTCACCTCAGTCTCCTTCTGTAGCATTTCCACCACCTCACGTTCTTCATTTGGTTTCATCCATGACTTTGGTACGGCAGAAACAGCTTGTGCTACCACAAAATGGAAAGTGCAAGATTGGTAATTTGCCAATATGTTGAGGGTTTTATTCAAAACAACAGTCTTCTTCAGAGCGATGCCATAGAAGAACCATTTCTTTCTTACCTTTTTATAGTCTAAAGAACTTTTTGCCACTACCAAAATCAGAACCAGAAAGCTTCTGCGTACGTTAAAAGTTATTTATGGAACTATGGCATGAAGCACCTTGATTTTTAAAGACTTTATAGGTCCAGTCATACTAAAGCAGCTACACGGACTGGACGTTTAAACCCACATCCTACCCTGTCACCATCCCAGCTATTTAACCACTACACCACATGTAAGACCATCAAGTTGACAAATGTTGACAAATACCTGTGGGTGTGAACATTCCAGAGCTGTTCTGAAGCTGTGGTTCCATAAAGTCCTGAGCCTTCATCTGAAGAACATTGTCTGAGCTCTTGGTTGGCTCTGATGCCTCGGTTGCAGCAGGCTGCAGCACCAGCGTCAAACCAGGTGGTGGCGCTAGAACAGAAGTTTTGCAGGAGGCGCTTAAAGAGGCCTTGATCAAGGGCACAGGTGCAGCTAATGAAGTGAGGTGCTCTTCCTGGAGCTCCTCCAAGGCCGGAACTTCTTGACTGCAGTTCTCCATGGATGACGTGTTTGGGGTTGACGTTTGAACCTCACAGTGTGAACGAGTCTGCGAGGCTTCTTGAACCTTAGGTTCTTCATAACTTGATAAATCACTATGACCGTTTACCGCTCTTAGGGGCGGTGAGGGTAAAGTGGGCATACTAGAAGGTTCTGGAAGAGAGTCCTCGCCAGAGATGACCTGATGTGTCTGAGCCGTTGTGATTGTAGGAGAAAACAATTCCGGTTCTCCTGGAGTCGTGGGTACAAGGCAGCCACTTGAAAGATGTGAAAGGACACTGGAAGTTAGGACCATATCTGGAGAAGAAGTTTCTAATAATGGAAGACATGTGGCTTCTTTTTTCTCAATGGGAGACGCTGAAGGTCCAGGTCCAGGAGATACAGACCTCATGGACTCCATTTCTGGCCTGTCACCTATAAAAAATATCAAGCAAGAACGTTTAAAACAACAACAACAAAAATCCATGTGACAATATCACATGACATACTTTCACACAAGAGGCTGTAGCCGAGGTTATGTGTGGAGTTATACCTAAGTTTGGTTTGCTATCCACGGCTGCAGGACTGAGTCTCTGAGGCGGGCTGCCATAAGCCATTTCCTCTGGTGTCTGACAGCTGCTTGGCTGCATCAGGGGCAGAGAGACACAAAAACAGTCAATAAATAAGTTAACTGAGGCATAGTCCTTCACAGCAAGACTTCTGACACGCACTGATCAAATGTACAGCTTGAACGCACTGTAAGTCACTTTGGATAAGCACATCTTCATAATGTAAATGCCAAATATACATTAACATATACTGCAAACAGCCCAACACTGTCACTGTATCATGAGGATTAGCGTGTAAAATGGAACTAATCCATACACACACACAGCCAGAGAGAAAGTGCATGTGTGTGTAACAGAGCAGTATTGTGTGTGT
>JAZGTJ010010467.1:0-18056 GCA_036877575.1 Botia almorhae
GGGGTTGGGTTAATTCTTTAAGTTGTTCCAGAGTGAGTAAAAGAACAACTTAATGTTGCAATAAAAATGACTTTAACAAAACAAAGTTTAGGGAAATGACTAAGACTCGCTTTGAAAACACCATTTACAATGCTTTCAATATATTTTTTTGTATTGAATTTTATTGTCCAAAACAAATGTAGTATTATTATTTGTAGTTATTATTTGTACAGAGACTATGACTATGCTTCAAGCCCTCCCCGACAATTCCAAAACATGATCGCAGACAATGTAGATAATAATTGAAAAGGTTACAGTGTTAAAAAAAGGAAAAATTTACAGTGAATACTGTAGAACTGAATAAGTTCTGATTAAGTAAATATTGACAAAATTGGATATACTTAAGACACCAAAGTTCAACAAGTTTCAACACTGTTTATTTTGTTTTTCCTTTGAATATGAGGAAAAGAAGTGAAAAAAGTGAAAAATATTATTCATGGAATATTATTGAATTACACCATTTGAATGTTATATTATATAATAGTATATTATTAGTGAACATCCTAACAGCAGCCTTAGCAACCACATCGCAACATTCTGGCACACACAGCATCATAGCAGCAAAGTTTTGCGAAGGCACCATTTATATTTTGTTCAGAAAATGTAGAATTCTTAAAAAAAGCTTTAAACTTACTCTTTAAAAAAGAGTGAGGATCACAGTTTTTCGAGCATTTTGAAGATTTAAAGAGACAGTACGGTTTATCATAAAGTTTATCAAAAGTTCCACATACTGGTTTTCTATCCACTGTACTCTTTTCTTTCAAAACCTCATGTTTTTTAGTAGAAGTACTTTGTATAACATGTAGATTTGGATGCATGTTATACAGCACACTACATATATACTATTGTTGTTTAGCAGGAAGGAGATGCACAGCACATTCAAGGTGAACACATTTGCAGTTTTCTTAGGACTATTGATTAAAGTCTATACAATTGAGCCTCTCCTTCTGCTAGGCTTGACCCACAGGGTGTTCAGTAGTTAGGGCTCATCCTTTCTAAGGGAGAGAGATCTTTTCTGGAAGAGTGCAGGTTTTCTTTGTTCACTGTGTGGAAAAACACAATGTAGGTGCTCAGGCATGCTCTGGGAGACAGATCTCCAGGGCTGCCCCAAATCTCATTAGAGGGCTTTCCAAAGTTTATTATGATTGGACAGCCCTGTGAATGGAAAGCAAGGGCCCTAAGAGTGCAGGCTAAGCCTGAGGGTGTGTTTGTATGTGTGTGTGTGGACAGAGTTAGGCCCATTCCCATCCAGGAAGCAGATGTTGTGTGATGGCCAAATAACTCTGGGCAATCCTCAGAGACAGGTCTTAAATGTGGTAACTCTTCATTAACTCTTCGATGTTTCTTTCCCCTGTTCCATATAAAAACATATTAGTGCACTTTTCCGTACTTTTGAGTAGCCTTTAAAGTGATGGTCATAAATGTGACCAGCAGGGGGACGCTTTGAAAAGAAATCTGCTCATTGCGTAGCGAGATTGGGCCCTCGGCAGGGAGTGGGCCACAGTGTCACGCACAATACACAGCCTAAATAGACTTCCTGTGGGGTAAAGGATGGAAAACAGAAAAAACTAACTTGAGAAATGAAGATGAAAAGCAGGCTATTTCATGTCCTCATAGCTTACAGAAAAGGAATTGCTTCTTTGTGTAGTTGACTGCTCCTCATTGGTTTCATCAACAACACATGGAGTATTTGGTATGAGGGTGAAGTTAAGATTTGCATTTTCTCCCCAATGTTTTGACTACATAGGTTTGTTTAGGGATCTGTCCGCAATTTTTGTTACGTAACCATATATGTGGGAAGTGCCAATAAAATAGCTGTGGTCTTTAACTACATTGGAAAAGTGCAAAGTGTTTTTTATGCTAAAACTATTTTGCATGTTAAAGATTTTCTGCATGGATATCAGATAAATTATGTTTAGTGTGTCAAAGCACTCAGATGAAAATATATATATATACATTTTGGTGACTTGCCAACATATACAGTAAATTCATATAAATGATTTAGCTATATTTTAGCCATGAATTGCTAAGCGGGGCACTTTTTGCAAAATGGTGGGGCACATTAGCTTTATTGAGAAATAAAAGCAACAGATTAGATGGACTGATTTAAAAAATCAAAGTAAACACTAACAAGAAGTCTTTTAAATTTCTGTGACAAAATACATTTTTATTATGATTTACTAAACAATAAAAAATGATTTGGTATTTAAAAAGCAAAGTGTTTGTTCTTATTACAAAAGTTTATGCATTCTCACAAGGCGATGTTTGGTCATGCAGCTAAAAGTCCATAACACACTATTAAGAGCTTAAAAATACATTTTATTTGGCAAGGTTCTTAAAGGAAACAAGCACATTCAGCTATACCATTGGTACTACATATGCTTTCATTTAAGGCATTAAGCAGATACTCTTACCCGGAGTGACTTAGACTGATATACATATTATCTTTCCTTCAATAAACATTACAGTTTCCATTTCATTTAAAGCAGTCCTGCTTAGCCAACAGTGATTATTCACTGGCTGTACAGTGTAAACACCTTTAAAAAGACAAATAGCCTATAGCTATAATGCAGCGACTCATCCATAAAGTCTGACAGCGGCTGCTATTATTTCACAGTATCCTCACTGCCCAGATCACTGCATGTGTATGACTGTGTTGTTTGTAAAGGCTTGCCTTTCTCCTAAGTGCCCTTGTTTTCTTTAGCGTAACTAGACACCTTTTTCTTCCAGGACTGTTTTTCAGTAAGCGAACCCATATCTTTTCCACAGATGGATAGTGGCGATCTATTAACTGTTGTTACATAGAGACACAACTTTTATATGACAGAACTCACAGTTTCTCTATTAAAAATATGTTACTATGAAAATGAAAAAAATGAAGTATGAGTGATCCCACTACAAGAATACATTTTAAAATTAAAAAACTTAAACGAAACTTCATACAATATGTTAAATAAAGTCCATGCTTTTCTTAAATATATGCGGGGCTGGTCTCATAAGTGGGTGGTCTTTAATGTCAGGTACCATAACAATATTGTGAATCATGTAAAAATGTAAAATCATACAGTCATATATCTCATATAGGTAAACATGAAGCCAGAGCACAAACTATGACCACTAGGGATTACAATGACCCTGATACATATAAAAAAATAATCACATTCTTAATATCCCAGCAATAAATTATGATATCAAAAGCATTTCCATATTAAAGGACACAAAAAGGAACATTCTGTCGCCATTTACTAAATCCAATGCTGTTTAAAACCTTTGCATTTTTGGGAAATACAAAATGAGGTTTTTGTGTTTATTTCATAAAACAGACAACAGTGTTGTAGACAGTGATTTACACTGTAAACTCCAAGAAAGTACATGAAAGTCCACATGACTCGTGCACAATATTCCAAGTCTTTTAAACTCAAATAATATGTAAATAGCAACAAGTATGTAAAAGACTTGCCTTCATATTGTTGACATGGTACATTATAGACAGAGGCTAAAGTCATGTTGCCCGTTGCTAGCTGAGGACATTGATGATGAAATCTGTGCGTGCACTGGAGTTTGCATTTTCAACCTCTGACTTTAAAGTGACAGGGACATTTTAGATTGTTGTCTGTGTGCTTTCATTCCAAATCCCCCGCTGTGACCTCACACTGTGGAGCAACGCAGAGGGGTGTGTACTTTAGCACCTGCAAATGAAATTAAAACAGATTAATCGTGCAGAGAACAAATAAACACATGACCTCCACAGACAGCATGCAAATGTGTAGCCTGTGAAGAGGCTAATGAGACACTTTATGACACTTTATGAATTATTTTCTTAAAGCTGCAGTCTGTAACTTTTGTCTCCCTATCGCCATCTCTGTTTGAAACATAAAAGTGCAAGTTACTTTTTTATGTATATTGAAGTCAAATTAAGTCAAATTGACATTTCCCAAAATATCAGACCTGACAGTACAAAAATTATAAATCATTATTATAAGCTTATAAGTTGCAAATTGGGGTGAGGAAAGGAGAGTGCTTTTAAAATTGATCTATTATATACTTCCTCAATAACTGGCTTCTGTTTATTTTTAACTCAAAGAAAATGACAGATTGCAGATTTAATGTATATTCCTCAAAAGTCAAAATTTTTCTTGATGATTGGAAAAACGAATTATTTTGTACAGGAATTTGATATTGGCACTTCAGAACACGTTCAGAGAAGATAACACCTCTAACCTCTTACAATACACATCATCAGAAGTCATAACAGACATGAATCATATGCTCGGGCCTTTCATTTAATCTGCACATTGAACGCTCTTTTGTCACTCGAGCCCGTGTGCGTTTCCCATGCGTTTCTGCTGCTTTCGCCCCATTTGCATGAGAAAAACCCTGAGAGGCGGGTGTGAAATATTCTTTTCATGCTCTGCTAAAGGATGGAGATCCCTGTCAAGGCAAAGCTATCTTGTTATGGCTTAGGTTTGTTTTGAGATTGCTGCATTCCACTGGGCCAAGGTTTTATGTCATGTAATGGTTTTCCATTTGCGAGGCTGGGCCTCCGCAGCTGCAGAGCCCATTAAAAGTTGATTGACATCATTCTTGGGACGTTTACAGATCATTTGCGATGTCATGTGGTGCGTGGTAATGGATTTTGGTCAAATGAAAACACACTTGTTGAGTTTCTATGCTTTGTTTGGAGGTATAACAATATTGTTAAATGGAAGTACATTTTCTCTGTTTTATTACTATCCTTTAATGATCATTTTTCATAGGGGAGGTTGTAGTTTTTGTATAGTAAATTTGGTGTAGTTTTTTGGTTGGTGTTAAAGAAACAGTTCACATGTAAATTAAAATGTTGCAATCGTTTAATCATCCTTATATTGTTGAAACCCTATATGACTTTTCCCTGTAGACGCAAAAGCTGTTTTTTTCAGAATGTCTTGGCTACTCTTTTCCATAAAATGAAAATGAATGGGGACTTGGGTTGTCAAGCTCCCAAATGACAAAAAAGCATCATAAATGACTTTGGTCCAAATGATTTGTGTGCGACAGTCCCTGTGTTCTTAATATAATAACTTTGTATAAAGAATAGACCGAAAATGAGTGACATTATTTTGGGATGTACTGTTCCTTTAAGATGCATTCTAGGGTTCTGATTTGCTGAATAATTTCTTTCTTGCTCATTTAAGATGAGCAAGGGAGAGGGTGGGTGTGTTTTTTTGGGTGATGTTCCTTTTTGCCCCCTGACACTGTTGTGATTAAGGATTAGAGCATAGAGGGTCTTCAACCATCTCCCCCCTTTTCCCTAAACAATCACCCCCTCCCTGCCCCCACCCTCTTTTCCACTCCTGGATACCCCTGGGGGTGGGGGGAAGGGCATATGAAGGCTTTTTATCCCAAGAACTTTTTACTCATTATGTTTCTTAAGTCTTTTGCTCAATTGGTGGAGCAGGAGGGAAACACCCCAACCACCCAAATCACACTCCCACCCATCTTCCCTAACCACACACCCTGCAAGCTACCAACATTACATCAAACACAGAAGCTCCTTAATGCTTCTTCCAAGTACTCAAAACAAACTGAGCAGATGTCTGTTTATCACACACTAATGACCCTAAGACAACAGGTTTAGTGTTCTGGGCCACAAGTTGTTTAGTTTATAATCATATGTATCCAGCGTTCTTCAAATGAGTAGCGCTAAAGTTTGACTAGTTTGACTATTCCTTTGTAAGGAATGTTTATATGATGCTAGCACGTCCAGAGTATAAGTCACCCTTGTATCAAAACCTATGTAGTCACATATTGCTGTTTATTCTGAATTACTTTTTAATATATGAATGTGTGTGTAATTTTACATGATTCAGCTAATAAAAAATAATGTTATTTAGAACCCTAAACATAAACAATCTAGGGAACCTAGTTTATTATGGGTTGGACATCTCAGACTGTTCTCAATTCAAAAACTCTTAGTTATTGAATTGTTGGCTTGATAAGTTGTTGGCTGTTGGCTTGATAACCAGTTAATTGAAATACATTTACAAACTAATCTGGTTTTGTGAATCGCTTTAACTGATAGATTAAAAAGCTATGATACAAAAGAACACCGGACCATTACATCACTCTCTCTAAAGCACTTGTTGTTTTCCTTATTAGACCGCTAATGAGGTCCCCATTTTCTCTTGACCTCTTTATAGAAGTAACTTTCTAATTACATGTTGTAGTCTTGCAGAAACTCTGACAATAGGTATTAGACAGAGTAGCTTTTTTGTTTAGTTGTGTTCTGCACTGAGGTTAAGTTACAGCGGCATGGATGGAAGTAAGACTTAAGTTTGCTGGTTCACAAGAGCCCTTGTGTCTCAACAGGCCTTTCATAGGGTTTGCTGGAACCTGCTTCTTGTCCAGCTTGATCTTTTCTGTTTCTTATTAACAAAGAAGGAAATCTTATTAGTGCAGAGCCCTGCATGGCGAGGGGGTAAAATTACAGTGTTTAATATTCTCTACCAAGCTACCTCAAAACCCAAAGACTATGTTAGTGTAGAAGGTGGAATGGATAAAGCTTTCTATGAGCATTTTGATCTGTGGTTAGTATGGATGAAGAATACACACTCTGTATTCACAAATAATGTACAAATAATGTACACAACCCTGTGCATGCTCAACAATACTACACTGGCAGTCAAACATTTGCACACATTCAAAGATGAATTAATGTTTAGTAATGTTAAGATTTAACAACAAAATATACGTGTTTATATTGAAATTAATTAGTAAACATTAGCATCTATAAAGAGTCTTCTTTACAAAGTTAATTTTTTAATAGTTACAGAGCCTTTACCTTGTTGTTTTACCGTTGTTAAAAAAACATTGGCACCTAAATTTTATTAAGGCTACTCCCATACCTCTCTTCACCATACAGAACCTGTCACGTCTCCCATCACAGTGGGACCCCTGATCAATGTCTGAGGTCGCCAGCAAAGGGGGTATAAAATTACTTTAATGTCAACATCTTGACCACATGGTGACACTTTCAACACCTTCGCTAAGGTATATCAAAGCACCTCGGCGGGTTGTCGTCTCCAGTTCTGACATCAACAGGGTGGCGTGATCGGGTCTTCTAAAATGTAACCAAAATACTCGTCCTTTTCAACTGATTGGACATAGGTATGGTCAAATAAGAAAAGGACACCAAAATTATTAAGTTAGATTTCTGTACACACATAAGACATAAAACTCTTGGCCACACAACAAGTAATAAATGCATTATTGCCCAAGAAAAATGTTACAGTTCATTTATAAGATCATACCTTGATCCTATGCGACAGCATGCCCCAGTGGCTGGTGGGTATTATGAGGGTATGTTGTCACAATTTTGGAACCTGCCATTAAACTATGGTAAGTTATTTAATGGTTATATTTAAATAACAAAACAATTATGAACACAACTGTGAAAGGTATCATAAAAATATAAAACCATTGTTTTTGGCCAACAGATATCATAATTAATTAATTACAATAAATAAGACAACAGTTAAACTGTACACACCTAGACATTTATAAAACAGAAAAGCATATGATGTAGAAGTTAAAAGCATGCGAACACAGCACGCGCTTTCTAGTCAGAGTGGGCGGACCTTAGTGAGAACGCGGAGGCGTGGCCGCCGTACAGTGCTGGGTTAAAAACACGTGTTGCAGCGGAAAGTGTGGAGTTTGCCAAAACTACAAGGTTGTTGTGCGGGATCACCAAATAACGTATCACAGGACTATGCCATCCTACGCACTAAATCAGTTTATTGGCCTAGATGACGTCTTGTGCAAGGTACACATTTATCGTTGAATCAAAAAAAAACGTTGTCGTATTTGATGTTTGGCGAAATGCGTTAATTTATGGTTTACAATCCGTCTAGAAGATTCAATAACTGGTTAAAACTGAATAAAAACTACATAGTGCGATGCACGTTGGTGCGTGTAAGCCTATAATGCACTATGTTATAGATCTATGTAATGTAAATGATGTATATTTAAGCCGATCAGATAAAAGCTTGCTAACAACTCTTCTAACGTGGGCCATGAGTGAGCGCCTTTTTTAAAAGCAATCAGACATTGGTTATATTGTGCTTGTTTTTCATGCATACAGATTGAAATAACACGTGAAAGTACAAAATGCTTGTTGCAATGTTGGTATGAAAACATAGTTTAGCATAGTTTGATTTATTTATAACGTAAACACGCTGGTTACCAAGTCATCAAGGCAAAACCGATCAAAGCGCGATTTAAACGTTAACCTTAAACGATTTCTTTCTACGTCCGATGTTGTCTTGTCACGTTTTCTTTAACACATTTTTTTCCTTCCCCTTACAGCACCTTTTAAATCTCGATCTGCGAGAGCCAGCGAAGATCCCCGCACATGCAGCAGCTGTAGGATACAGAAAACCTGAGAGTCCCTGCACGCTTTCCTCCACTGGTTCAGGGCTGTCTCTTGACAGCATGGAAAGTGGATCCATGAACTCCAGCTACTGGAGCCCCCAGAATGTATCATCTCAGTCAGTGTGGAGCAAGATTCCTTTCTGGTCTGAGCGCTCTGTTAGCATGGTCGAGGGGAACACTGGAAGTCTGGGTTGGTCCTCTGTGGAGCCCAGTCATTTAAAACAGCCGTTGTCCACATCAGGTGCTGCATCACTCTCCAGCTCCAGTTCATCAATCTCCGTTACCTCGTCTCGCTACAAGACTGAGTTATGCCGCACGTTTGCTGAAAGGGGAGTTTGCAAATATGGCAACAAATGTCAGTTCGCCCACGGGCTCGAAGAACTGCGAGACCTAAACCGTCACCCTAAATACAAGACGGAGCCCTGTCGCACTTTCCACTCCATTGGCTTCTGTCCCTACGGCATCCGTTGCCATTTTGTGCACAATGCCGAAGACGATCAGGCACACAGTCTACCCCAGACCTCGAACCTGACAGTTCAGCGGCCTCCGCTCCTCAAGCAGAGCTTCAGTTTCTCTGGGTTTCCCACAACCCCCCAGCCCCTGGACACCCCACTCGCCCCTTCCTCATTCCTCCGAGCACCTTCTGTCTCCACTCCGACCTCCACAACAATTTCTGATCTCCTCTCCCTGGCCTTCCCAGACATAGATCCCAGCACCATTCTGGACCAAGCCAAAGAGCACCACCCTCAGTTCTTGCCCTCTCCAGACTCTGGCTGCTCCACCTCTGGATTGACCCCCACTCTGTCTCCCACCCAGCTGGTTCCCTCACAGGCAGAGGTCTCCTTGAGACAAAGCCCCACTGGTGGAGCTTCGTTAGGCCTCAGAAGTTCATCTCACACTTCGCTCTCAGACCAGGAAGGTGGCAGCTGCAGTTCATCCAGTAGCATGAGTGGATCTGAATCCTCCTTTGGCCTTGAAGGCAATGGACGCAGACTCCCTATCTTTAGTCAGCTGTCTGTACCTGATGATTTTAGCGAGTGTAGCAAATCTAGCACAAGCTTTTTCCTCTAGATGCGTGTCAAACCTCGCTGACTTGGGAATGAACTGTATACTGTGTTATACCTACTGTATTATATTGGCAATGCTTGACATTTTAGTTAAGCTCAGAGTGTGAAATATGCTGTTTCTAAAAGACTGAATTTTGCAGTTATATCATATAGGTGAGGGTGTTGTCTTTTTTTTTCAAAACAATCGGTGTTTTATTTTTGATGACCGCTGCAGAAAAGGCGAAGAGGAGGGAGGTGTCTTTAAAGAAACATGATTGTCGATCCTGGCATAAAGATGTTTTGAGGAACATTATTCTGAGGAAAATGCAGCTGTTAAAACGTTTTAAGATGCATTTAGCAATCAACTATTTACAAAAAGATTTATTGTACCGAAATGACCAAAGAGAGGTTATTAAACAGTTTTGGATGTTTTTTTTTTACTTACAATTTTTGAGAAATTCAGTACTCTATCCAGAGACCAAACCCTTCATGCTCTGTATACTGCTGTTGTAAACGAACTGTTTGTAGAGATTGCTGAAGTTAGAATGGAATGTTTGTTAGTGATGTTAGTCAGCAATATCATAAGACTCAGTCGCCTTAAGTTTGAGTAAGTTGCCTTCTGATAATGTTGCATTGTTTTTGTGTTCCTGGAGTTCAAACAAATCCAGTTATTAAGTGACGGTTACCTTTAGTTATTTTTATAGCTGTTCTGATGGGTTTCTTTTTGCATCTACTTGTCTGAAATGCCCCTGTTGGATTTGTTACATGAAGAGTTTCAAGTAACTTAATTTCTCTTTTTTTTTTAATTTATTTTATTGTATTTATAGAAGTGTTTTTTGATGACATTGTATTAAGTTTAATATATTGATTTTTTTTTTCTCCCTGCTGCCCTCATTTTGTACTGAAAATAAACCCTGTTGTTGAACCGTTTTCTTTATCACGTTGTTTCTGTGTTGTTCTCATTAAATGGTCTTGTTTTATAGAACAATTTAAGACGCATGCCTATGAAAAGATTAAACTTTAATGAATAAGTACAAAACTTATACAACGCAGTGAATCTGTTGAAAGCGTCATTCACTTTAGTTCATGCTGTATACTTTGAATTCTTTTTGACTTGTGAGGGCTGTGGCTTGTACAAGTTACCTTGTCATTTGCGTAGCTCTGTGAATTAGTTCATACTTTTGTTATTCTTGCCCTGTGGAGGAGGTGTGGGCAGATCACATCTAGTATGGAAATGAGAAGCTCTTTGATTTTAATTGGGTTTAAAGCCCATTTGCCCATTGATCCTTATGTCAACTGATTGCTGATTATAGAATTACCGTTTCTATTGCTTTAAAACGATATTTGTCATTTGAATAATTTCCCATTGTTTTAAATAATTGATGGACCTAGATTTTTAAGTTGTGTATTGTTCGTTTGTTCCATGGCTTTTTAGATTCAGAATATGCGGGTCCTGGTGTTACTAAGAGTTGAAACTGAATCCCACTAAGGTTTTTGACAGTTAAGTAACAAGAAACTGATTCAGTGTCAGTGTTCGCTTGTCACAGAAGACAATACTACAGAGAGGCGTCCTTTGAGAGAGGTGAACCAAGGAAAGGGTTAAAACTGTCTTTCTGTTCTCTATTGTGCGTGGGGAAGATTCTCCCACATCGCCTAGTGAGTTTTTACAAAGCCAGGCACATTCTCACACAGGGCCCGGATCATATGGAATCCAGAGCAGATGGCCGCATTCACTGAGGCTGAGGGTCAAACATATGCTCTCCAGGCTCTTGTATAGAATGGAATCTGTGAGCGGAAGGAGCAAGCAGGGAACTGGGGGTGGGGTCTGAGGTTGGCTACTGTAAGACAATGAGACGGAGAACACTTTAGACTTTCTAAGATTTTTTCAGCTGATAAGTGAAAAGTTTTTGTTTCCATTTTACTCTTGATAAATTAATTTAGTCTCTTTGGTGCTAGCATGGCCTGGTTATAGGTTTCAGATTACATTCTTGCTGTTAATGCTGTGGAAGTAACCCATCTCATCATTTCGGTTTTGTATGACTTATTTAGAAACCCAAACTATGTGGTTCCCAAGACTGGCTGTCACAGGGTACTTGCTACAGTACCTGTAACACTAAAGACTAAAAGACTAAAGTTTAATTGCATGCATAGTTTTGTATTTTGTTTTGTAACAGTCTTATTTGAAGCCAATTTTGTAAGTTCTATATTCCAAACAAAATTCCAGTATTATATTTTTATTCCAGCTGTTGGTTAAATAGTTAAACACAATGAAACCACTTTGGAATGCATAGAATAAGGTTCAACTATATTACAAAGGTACCTGTAGTTTTTGGCCAAAGGTTGACCTGTATTCTACAGTGATGTTTGCCATAATTATCAGGCCAGACCAAGTTGTCAAATGTATGTCTTTGTTGTAAATGCAATTTACACAACAAATTTACATAACAGTTTCTGTTAGAAACAGATCAACCGTTTTCATTAGTCTGTTTGATAATTGGCTTCCTGTAAAGCCATTATAGGAATATATTTGCCTATAATAACATTTTTAACAGTTTAAATATTTAAAAATATTTAAATAGGCTTTTAAATTTCAGAGGACATTCTAAAACGAGTGTAAACTTCCGTTTCAATAATTCATTATTGAACTGTACAATAAATTAACCACTAGATGGCAGTAGAGTTATAAAATAGACTAGGTATATTTTTTAAATATATGGTAAGATGTATTCTGATATATTTTAGCCACTTTCCAACTATTCCTTAACTTATTTATTTAATTTTATAATAGACCACACACACAAAACCCACCCGGCGTCGCCTGATTTTATACAAGACACTAATACAAAATAGAGGATGTGAATTCAACAGTGTCCAAAATTAGATAAAAAAGGGTGGGGCAGCAATTCCCTTTTTTGGAAAAAGGCTCAAGCTTGCACGAATGTCACAATTGGTCAGTTTTACTTCCTGTTTCTGCTTGCTTCATTTCCCCCCATGTAGCAGCAGTTCCTCAAGAGGAACCTATTCTAAAGTAACATTTTATAAATAGACCTTTCAAAACATTATCACAGATCTTTGTTCTCAAATGCTAAAAGATTTTGTTTTGTTAGCCACAAAATGCACTGTGTGTTTGTGTGCGTATATATAAACACTGCTATATATGCTTGTTATTATTTCAGTTACAGCGTGTGGGTTGTTCATGGCAGTTGTTGAAATTCTGTATTGCGTACATTATTTGTATAGTGCTTAACTCCATTATTTCCAACAAGCCTGTATGCTAGAAATATATAAACAAAACATTTCAGGGGAATAACTTTGTTACTGTAAGTTATGGACAGAAATATCACAGACTGTGACAAACGCACCGTTTCCTATTCAGATTTCAGAACATGTCCATGTTTAACATGCAATTTTTCCCAAAAAATGCTATCCTTCCTTTTAATAAGGGTGTTGTTTTAAACAACAAGGGTGGACATGCATTTTTCACTAAGTGTAGCTTTTGGAAACAGACCAGTTATTTTAGCTGTTGACGTTAATGGGCCTGGGGAAAGACATTTTTCATAATGCTACTTTGAAAGAAAACTATTTACAAATGTGTTCAAGGACTTACAAAACAGTCGAGAAGTTAAAAAATAACTCCTCTCGAAGGGAACTATAGGCTGATTGAGTAACTCCATTCAATGAACTGGATGTTTCCTTGAACGCTTCCAAATGATATTTCTTAGGAGGTTTTTTAGAGGCCAGTTTTAGCATCTTCCCCCAACCTTTCCCTTAAAACGAACGGAATGCCCCACAATCCTTTAATCGCAGACTTATCTAGCTTTGTAGGATTTGTGCTTCTAATTCCTTTAAAAAGACAATACTGTGTGTACATACTGTGTATGGATAGAACTTGGCTTGTACAGAAATGAGTCACTAAAGATGTGTACCTTGACGACGTTTTCTGAAGAGGGGCGCAAACAGCGCCTGGACCTGCAATCTTTGAGGTCTGATGCGTTTTCTGTGAGAGGCAGTGAAGGGTGAGCTGCTTGAGCAGGAAGAAATAAGGAAACAGATGGAAGCAGCAAAAGGGTGGAGAGCAGAACTGTTTTCAGAGGCTCTCTGGGCTGAATGGGAGTCTTTGTGATTGTGTCACTTCTTCACATCCCACATGTGTTTCAGAATCACCAGCCCCACTGACGGCAGCCCTGTGAAGGAGTGAGCAGTCACCAGGGGACGGGTCTTCTAACCTCTGCTTGTTTTTAAAGCAACCAGGGCTCCCATTCCAACTCGACTGCATGTGTGGATTTGTCCCAGAGCCCTGGGCTTTGAGAAATGACTCAAAAATTGCTCAATTTTGTTCCACTGTGAGAAAACTTGTTTTGTAAAATTTGTACCTGTCACACACAAGTCAAAACACCATCATAGAAAATAAATGATGGTGCGTCGGTGCGTCTGTGCGTCCTCAGGTTGAACGCTGCCCAGATGTGTACAAAGTGCAAACAAGTAGGAGCACAAGAAGGACATTTTGGGTGTTTGTTTCACTTAATGGATCTTAACATTTGGTCATCCCCCAAAAATGAGCTGTACATCTGTTGTGATAGGCTAACAGACAGCTCACAGAAAATGCTTCAATAATAATATAAATAACTAAATGTTCCATTTTTGAAAGGTAGGTTAAGATTCTTATATGCTTCCCACGCTTAGAGGTAAATGCTTTGTGGGTATAGACATGTCACTCATGTAATTGCACTAAACCCATAACATGCCTGGAATAAATATTCAGAAATATATTGAATATTGGGTAACAGATAAAGACAGATGAAGCCAGAAATGTTTCTGTTGCTCACATTAATGATATCTGGGGCATTTTAAGGCATTTTCCTCCAGTGACCTCCACCTCCAGTGGTTCATTTCTGATTTGGCTTGCTACGTTACATTTATGACTATGTTATTATTATTAATAATATGATATTTATGTACATTTATGTCAAATTTAATCAATTCAAAAATCTTTTGTAATAAGAATGACACATTGATATAATCTATCACCTACAAGCGTTATTTTGCTACATTGCAATGTTGCCTAAAATGCCGATTCAGCTTCATTGGAAACAGGTTGAAGCTACATGTCATGAGACAAACAACAATAAGACAAATATAGACATATTTAAAATGTAAATGTTTTGGATTTGCTTAAGGCTTCCTCAAACATTACGCGCACATCCAATAAGCATAACGGATGCTTCACTCAGAAGGCAAAGTTAAAAAAAATTAGCCCTGAACGAATCGACCTGGTTTTTCTGAGAAATTGCGAAAGATTGGCGCAAGTGCTAGCATGCTGATGCTTAGCAATAACCTTTCTGTTTTGACTAGTGGGCTGTCTGTGTAAAAGTAAATACAGTGACGGAAGTGCATTGTGACCTTACACCTGATGTGAAAGCAGACGTATGCAATGACATCAAACCAAGTCACATTGCAGCGAGGGAAAAAACTCGTATACAAATCCAGAACAGAAACATCACACCGCTAGTTAATGATCTTATTGTGAAACTTTTCTCATGAGAACTTTTTTAATCTGAAGGTGTAACCTATTTTGATAATGGAAGTCTTGCCTGGACCAGTTTTGTCTAAGATGAATGAGCTTGTACCTGAGCTGATTCGGCAGGGGACCTGAATTCCACAAGATACAGTGGCGCCAAAAATTGTTTGGATACCTGAGTCACACTTTCAATGCAAAAATGACACTGCATTACCTTGAAGTCAAATGGCATTTATTTTATAGAAGGTTAAAAGTTTACAAAGAGTATTTAGGCACTTTCTAGTTGCCATATGTATACATTCACTGAAAATGGATTTGTGACCAGCTGGTAAATGGTATCACAAAAATGGCTAAGAAAAGGTTAAGCATAGCTAATGTGGTGATGTATACATTTTAAATCTGGCTTAAGTGTCCAAATACGTTTTAGAGCTACTGTATGTATTACCTCAGGACTTTAGTGTATACACACCGCACAGCTGTCAAACTTCCTGTCTGAAGAATCGACAACAAAATATGTCCATTTATATGAGTTTCCATTTCAACCCTGTTATGGTTTTCTCTAAAGAATGTTTTTCCCTTAGAAGGTTTCCTTTCAAGGTGGCCAAGTCTTGTAATAACTGCTAGAATGGAATAGCTTTGCACATTTGAGGTGGAAGGAAAGACGTGCAGTTGTACAGTTGTTATGCAAGTGGTAACAGTCGAACCACCACTGAAAACCATAATGGAACCATGTCAGGTGGTCTAACTCAGAGGTGCTTTTGTCTGAACACCGATGACGGCTTGCCTAAATGAATGTTTTAGAAGTGGACTGTTGCCCCTATATTTCCAGTGGTCTAACTGTTTTGTTCCACTCAAAAGTTCTTTATGTAGAGTCAATGCTCCACAGTTCTCAATTTTGCCCTATTACTCTTATAATGTTTTCAAACATCCAGTTCCAGATTTCAAATAAAGTAATGTTTGTCTGTGCTAAACTCTTAAAATATTTTTTTTTGTGATAGCAGTTTGGTAAACACAATAAGCCACACTGGCATGTGTTTAGACAAGATTTGACTATATAGTTTAATAATATCCTGTTTTCTCAGGTCAATGATGCTTTTCAAAATGTCAGGTCAAGTTGTTAGATTTATATTGGGGAAGTTGTGTGTGTGTTTAATTATTAATACATTTCTAAAATAAATAAATATGTCTAGTATAAATACTTCTATTAATATAACAAATATTATAAAAATTGTATGCATAAGCTGATATTTTTTTTGTCATTAATCTACACTCAGTACCCCATAATGAGCGTTGGTTTAGACATTATTCTTAAAATGCTAAAATGAAAGGAGATTCTGAGTGGAAACCTGGATATTTTACACAGTGTGTGGATCCCCTGAGACAGCAGAGGTATGCTTAGTGGATAATAAAATCTGGAAAAACAGTAACTCTACACTCTCCAGAATCTCCAGCCACACAAATCAGCAGGAGTCCTGATCCACTGTCTGTGTTTTATGAGACGCACACTAAACAGTTATGCTCGTTTTTTAGCCTGATCCCCAGAGAATGCGTGTGGAATGTTTTGAGTCCCATGTCAGCCTTCTAATGCATGTTTTGTTTATTAGTGTATAATGTTTAATTATAAGTCATGACATTCACAGAAATTACACAGAGCAGCACATGGCAATGTGTCTGAGTTTCTGTAGTTACATAAAAAGCCCAACTGAGGCATTTTATTCTACAACAAATAATATTGTAATATATAAACTTATCTCACTTTTAGAAAGGCAAAAGTCTTTCCTATTCTGTTGTTTTATATCAGGTAATTTCAACAATATGCTTTTAAAGGGAGGAATGTGCCCCCACCAGCAAAAACTGCTTTTGTAATTTAGAGTGCTTAAAGAAAAATTCCTTATTCAGAGTCCACTAACATTCATACTTCCCTCTCAAAATTCACACACCTGTTTAAATATCCACCCTCGCTGGGCATAAAGGGGAACTGTTCACCCCATGCTCTTGCAATGTCATGTGCAGTACTTTAGAATACCCAAATGGGAACCTATTTTAGACTCAACATAAACAATATTTTAATTGCTTGTTTGAAGTCTGACCATCTGGCCATTTGCTGAGGCCGGTTTCATGTGTCAGGCTAAAAAGCTATTTTACATGACTCAAAATGATGCCTCTGCAAAACAATCTGGTTAGAGCACATTTAAGTTATGAGACTTGGCGGGTTTTTGGCACGCGATTAAGTGCCGTTCGGTAACATGGGCTGGTAAAGTGAATAATTAAATGGGATGGCTGTATTAACAACCGAATGACTGTATGCTGGTTTTTAACGGTGTTTGTTATAAGAATCATAAATGAGATTATTAGAGTACTGTCTAATGTTTCACATGTGGCTTTTGTGATGTATGCACCATTCATAACCTTTTTATAGTAATTAAAGTAATTAGCAGTTCCCACTAGATTTATCATGTTTGAATCATTGCTGCAGATCTTTGGTATATGAAGATCTCATATTTTGTATCCACATTTATAAACTGTTTTAGAGAAATCACAATTTTGTACTCACAGGTTATTTAATCTAAGGTGTCTTTAAATACTGTGTACTTACTTAAGTAACATTTAATAGAGTTTACTTACTGTGTAGATGTGCATAAGTGCATAGTAGTTAAAGACACCTAATATAAAGTGGGACCAGTTATTTTTTAACAGTAGGCAGTCAGTTCAGTTATAGAATGCGGATGTCACTTTTGTTTCCATACGCAGCATGTTACAGCAGGATTGAGAGTCGTATTCTGCTGCTGTGTGAACATGTCCAATTTGTGTTATTGCCTTAATGCTTTTGGAATCCTAATATGGGAATAAAACAAACAGACAGCAACAGATGTAGATTTAGGCTGTTGCGTTATCTTTCACAAAGGAACTTAAAACAGGAAGGAGAAACAGAACTTCTGCAGTTGAAACAGAAGACAATATGGGTTCTTTTATATTTAGACATGCTAAATTTTGTTTTGTTTTTTTACGCAGAGAACATGACGTACTGATCAACATGTGCTGTA
>JAZGTJ010010468.1:0-18055 GCA_036877575.1 Botia almorhae
GCGTTGATGTGTCTTCTTCAGCACTGCATCTGTGTGAGCAGACCATGTGAGATCCTCACTGATGTGAACACCGAGGAACTTAAAGCTGTTAACCCGCTCCACATATCGCCAGAAATGTCAGCGTATTACTTTTCCTACTTTTCCTATCTAAAACTTGAGTACAGAACACCAGTAAAATGATTTTTTACAACTATTTATATGGATATTGTTCCTCTAAAATAAACAACCTATAGCAGAGACATCATTGGCAAAAGTCAGAGTTTTACAATAGTCAATTAAATTTTACACTGTAAGCCCAGATAAATTGAGGTTACTTAAAATTTGAGGAAACTGGTTGCCCTAAAAAAAATTAAGCAATGTGTAGCAAAAATTTGAGTTTATTTAACTTAAAAAAATCCAGACCATCCAACTTTTATAAAGAAGTTCAATATACTAAATGCAAAGTTTATTTAACTTAAAATGTTTAGTAGTGTTAATAATTTTGAGGTTATTACACTTAGTATATTAAAGTTCAGTAAACTAATTTAAAGCGGATTTAATTAGCAATAATTTGTAATATCAATTGCTCTGTACAATTACTCAGTTTCCTAGGATAAAAAAGGCTTAAGAGAACAGTTAAACAAGAAAAGGTAAAGAGAAATCAAGCAAATAACAAAAGTACATTTTCTTATTTAAATGTAACTTTTAAAATACAACAGTACAGTAGTACAATACACAATAGAAAAAAGAAAGTTGGTTTTTTATAAAGACTCAATTTTGGGGATTTGCTCACTTCTTCCCAGGTTGAGCATTGCCTGCTTAATAAAGTAAAAAGTGTTTCTCATACACTTAAGTTAGTCCAAATGCAGAGCATAAATCAGCATTAAGGAAACAAAAGGCATCGGGCAGATTGGTCAGTTTATCCATCACCAAACTCCCTTTTAAAATGATCCCCACCCTGGATAAGTTTAGCTGAGGACTTTTCTGGTCTATGCAGAGGATTCTCACTGATGTTTGTCCATATATGTCCTTGTCTAATACATCCTAACAGAGAATGAAACAGATGAGAAGCCATTTAATGCTAGTTAGATAATGTGTTGTCCACCAAAATCTACCTCTAATTGTATAATTAGATAAACCGCACAATATTACTTATTAAAAGTATATTGCACCTTGTCTTAACTAAATAAGACTATGACAATTTACCGTCAACAATGATTCTGTTGCAATGCAACATGTTTATTATTCATGCAACTCCTTATTGATTTAATTTACTGTCACCAGTTGAAGGTTTTGCATGTTTTTGCCTCCCAAACTGAAGAAGTTGAGTTTGTAATAACCAGGGCTGGTCTTTTTGAGAAAGCAGCCCAGGACATAATAAACAGATGCAAAACTCCTGCTTCAGTTTGTGACCAGATGTGTGCCTTTCCATTGGTCAAAGTTTTTCAGATCTATTCAGCACAATTAGGACAGAAATTGGTTAAGGGGTAGTTTATCCAAAAATTAAAAATTGCCTATAAATATCTATGATGGATGGATGAGTGAATGAATGCTATCCACTGCCATAATAAAGCTGGAAAGAGCCAGTATTGTGGTGACAAAATACATAGCAGACTGTCATCGCTAAATGGAAACGTTTTTGGGGTAGGCCTGACCTGTTAAAGAGAGATGGCCTCCATCCCTCTAAGGCTGGTGCTGCTTATTTATCTAGAAATTTGGCACATAGTCTTATTAATACTACTTATATTTGACTAACTGGGGCCCAGGTCAGGAAGCAGACAGACTGGCTTAACCAAATGTCTGCCAGCTGTCACATGTCACAGATGTCACATAATTTGCAACACAGCATCACCTAAACATTATAATATAGAGTGTCTTTCCCCCGCACTGGTAAATACAAAAAAACCCGTAAACAATTAAATGGCAATTTAATCAATGTGAAACAAATAAAAAAGATACATAATACAGACAAACAATTAATAAAGCTTGGTTTGTTAAATATTAGAGCTCTCTCTACAAAAGCGCTTTTTGTTAATGATATGATCACAGATCATAACCTAGATATGCTCTGCTTGACAGAAACATGGCTAAAACAGGACGATTACATTACATTAAATAAGTCAATCCCCCAAAATTACTGCTATAAGCATGAGCCTCTTCCAAAAGGCAAAGGGAGAGGTGTTGCTGCACTTTATAGGAATACACTTACAGCTACCCAAAGATCTGACTTTTGTTACAACTCTTTTGAAGTAATGGTGTCAATATAACTTCATCTGGGGTAAATAAGCAGATTTTGTCATTTCCACTGGCTACTGTCTACAGGCCACCAGGGTACCAAACAGACTTTATCAAGGAATTTGCTTGACTTTCAGAAATAGTACTGGCCACAGATCAAGTCTTAATTGTTGGCGATTTTAACATCCACGTGGATAATAAAAAGGCTGCATTGGGTCTGGCTTTCAAAGACATTTTGAACTCTATTGGTGTCTCACAACACGTGTCAGGACCAACTCATCGCTGTAATCATACCTTAGATTTAATTTTTTTGATGACATCAATATTCTGCAGCAGAGCGAAGACATTTCAGATCATTATCTAGTGTCCTGTAAAATACATTTACCTATGTAATGTACCTATAAATACAGTAGAACAAAAATTCTACCACTAAAAATTCTTTCATCAAAAATCTACCTTGAACTTTCTTCATTCCTTAACGTAACAGATAACTTTAAAAACCTTGACAGCGCAACAGAAAATGTTAACTCCCTATTTTCTAACACCTTAGACATAGTTGCTTGACTACGGTTAAAAAAAAAGTGACAACAGTCCAACGCTTTGGTGTAACGAGTATACCCACGCTCTGAAAAGAGCAGCCTGGAAAATGGAACGCAACTGGAAGCAAGCAAAACTGGAGGTATTTCGGATAGCATGTTTTATAATGTTTTAAATTATAGAAAGGCCTAAAAAGCTCCAGATCTGCCTACTTTTCAAATCTTTTAAAAGAAAATAAACACAACCCTAGATATCTATTTGACACAGTGGCTAAATTAAGCAGAGATCTGCTTTCACAGCATTCTACTAAATAGGCTTGAAAACTAAATAGGCACTGGCATGGTTTAAATCATATTTATCTGACCAATTCCAGTTTGTTGCTGTGAGTCCAAGTCCAATATGGAGTAGCGCAGGGCTCAGTGCTTGAGTCCCTACTTTTCACCATGTACAAGCTACCTCTGGGAGCAATTATCAAGAGACATGTAGTGTGGATCACGAAATAAGCAAGCAGGTCGGTTTTGCTTATCATTTTTGTATATATCAACAACACAATGTAGATCAATAAATACAAATGAAAGAAACAAGGCATCTGCACGTAATGTGCTGTCTGAGTGCAAAGTCGGTAAATGAAATAAGCAAGAAAACGTTCTGCGGAGGGTTTTAGTGTAGGTCAACGATACAATGATGAGCTATACATTTTTCCTAGGCCCAAAGAGACTCTTCACCAAACTAACACCAAACTAACAGAATGCATAGTCGATATCAAAACTTGGATGACTAGCAACTTTCTACTATTAAATTTAGATAAAACAGACGTTTTACTTATTGGACAACAACCCTTCACACAGAACAACATAGAACACTGCCTTACTTTTGATTTATAGGATACTCTATAAAGCCTACTTCATTAGCCAAGAATCTGGGTGTCATTTTTGATAACAATGTTTTTTGAAAACCACATTTCCAATATTTGTAAAACTGCAATTTTTCAGCTTAAAAATATATCAAAACTACGACACATGCTTTTGAAGCCAGACACTAAAAAATTAATTCATGCATTCATGACATCAAGACTTGATTATTGCAATACCCTACTTGGTGGCTGCCCTGCAAGATTAATTCAAAAACTCCAGATGGTTCAAAATGCAGCAGCCAGAGTTCCCACGGGAACTAACAAGTATGACCATATAAGCCAAGTTTTGTCAACACTACGCTGGCTGCCTATCAAGCATTGTATAAATCTTAAAATCTTGCTGATTATCTACAAGGCCCTGAATGTTTCTGGGTTTTTGGAAGAACCCAAATGCAGAAATCGAATAACACAAAAGGCTTTTATTTAAATAAAGCTTTCCTGTAGCTCAGTGGTTACAGCATGGCATCAACAATGCCAAGGTCATGGGTTCGATCCCAGGGATGAGTATAAAGCTGCATCCTTCAGCGTGCGCAGAGTGGTGAAGAAGGCAAAGCGGCGCTATGGACAGAAACTAGAGTCACAATTTCAACAGAGTGGCTCTAGGAGTCTGTGGCAGGGACTGCCAAAACACCATCTTCCAGATCAGTGAATGCGGACGCTTCTCTGGCAGACGAGCTAAACATCTTTTATGCTCGCTTCGAGGCTGCAGCTCACAGCGCTACCGGCGTTAACAGCGCTATAGGCAGCACACACAAGAAGCATGCCGGAGAGGACAATGCATTTATCATCTCGGAGCACAGCGTGAGGAAGGCATTCAGGAGAGTGAATACCAGGAAAGCAGCAGGACCATATGGCATCACGGGTCGGGTCCTTAAGGCCTGTGCCGACCAGCTTGCTCCTGTGTTCACTGAGATCTTCAACCTCTCCCTGGAACAGTCTACAATCTCGACGTGCTTCAAACAGTCCACCATTGTTCCTGTTCCCAAGAAACCCCAGCCCGCCTGTGGCCCTGACCTCAGTAGTGATGAAGTGCTTCGAAAGACTCATCAGAGACTTCATTACTTCTTCCCTACCTGACACCTTAGACCCGCTACAGTTTGTGTACCAGTCTACTGAGGACGCCATCGCACACCTTCATTATAGCCGTCTGGACAGCAGGAAGGGGAATTATGTCAAAATGCTGTTTGTTGACTACAGTTCAGCGTTTAACACCATAATTCCCTCCATACTCACCACTAAAGTTGGAGATCCTCGGCCTTAGCCCATCCCTGTGTCGATGGATCTCCAACTTCCTGCGAGACAGACCTCAGGCAGTAGGGGTGGGCAACCATGTCTTACCCTCACTCACCCTCAGCACTGGAGCACCCCAGGGTTGTGTTCTGAGCCCCCTGCTGTACTCATTGTATACCTTTGACTGTGTGGCCAGCTCCACCAACATTGTGAAGTTTGCAGACAATACTGTGGTGGTGGGCCTGATCTCCAATAACAACGAGACGGCCTACCTAGAGGAGATTAAAAACCTAAAGACGTGGTGCCAGGTCAACAATCTCCTCCTGAACGTAGTGGACTTTAGCACAAAGCAGGAGAGGAATTACCAGCCCCTCACCATCGACTGGACCCCAGTGGAGAAAGTGGACAGTTTCCGGTACCTAGGTGTTTACATCACACAGGACCTGGCATGGTCCTGTCACATTAACACCCTGGTAAAGAAGGCCCAGCAGCATCTGTATTATCTCAGATGGCTGAAGGACTTTAAACTGCCCTCAAAGGTGCTAAAGGCATTCTACACATGCACCATAGAGAGCATCCTGACAGGAAACATCACAGCCTGGTTTGGGAACAGCACCAAACAGGACAGGCAAGCTCTTCAGAGGGTGGTGCGATCAGCCGAGCGTACCATCCGCAACGAGCTTCCTGACCTGGAGACTATATACAGCAAGCGGTGCTGGACCAAAGCCTGGAAGATTATGAAGGACCTTAGCCATCCCAACAATGGACTCTTCTCTCTGTTGCAGTCAGGGAAACGTTTCCGTTCACTGAAGGCAGACACAGAGAGAATGAGGAGGAGCTTCTTCCAGCAGGCCATTCGGGCCCTCAACCAGTAGGACAACACCTAGGATCTGGAATTTCTGGACATATCCTCACACAACATAACACTCTACCTCAGCGGTTGCGGGGAACACGCAACGACACTCCGGCTGGCGGCACTTCTAGACTTCGCTATCGACCCAGTCTTTTTCACCTTCCTTCTCCCAATCTTCGCTATCATCCGACTCTCTGACTTCCTCCCAATCTTTTCCTTCCCTCTCGTCTGGGCGGAAGGCGGCGGCGTTTTGACGCCGCGGGGTGACGCGGCGCAGCTGTGCCTGGTCCGCCCGTGATGAGCTCGGGCAGGTGCGGCGCGTACGTTGCCAGGGCGACACTGACTGCCCCGGTGCGCCTCGTCACAATACATCTATACATAAATATTTATATATATCTACATATTACATTGTAAATACTGTAGACTTTACATTTTTACTTAAATCTCTACTTTAAATCTTACATTTTTTTAAAACTTTAATTTTTAACTTAATTTTTCTTTTTCTTTCTGTAAGACAGTTGTAAAAAACATTTCACTACATGTTGTACTGTGTATGATTTTGTATGTGACAAATAAAATTTGAATTTAAATTTAGAACCCGACTCTCAGAACATAAACCAAGAACAGACAGAACTTGGGGCAGCCGTGGCCTACTGGTTAGCGATTCGGACTTGTAACCGGAGGGTTGCCGGTTCGAACCCTGACCAGTAGAAAGCGGCTGAAGTGCCCTTGAGCAAGGCACCTAACCCCTCACTGCTCCCCGAGCGCCGCTGTTGTTGCAGGCAGCTCACTGCGGCGGGATTAGTGTGTGCTGCACTTCACTGTGTGCTGAGTGTGTTTCACTAATTCACGGATTGGGATAAATGCAGAGACCAAATTTCCCTCACGGGATCAAAAGAGTATATATACTACTACTACTATACTAATCTAGCCCCATGCCCTGACACAAAACACTGACTGGCAGAACGCGATCTAGCCTAGGGTTTTGTAAATTGTAAACTTCTAATATATTTTTATTGTATATATTTTATATGTGTGTAATGATGGGTCAGAAGAGTTAGGATCCATTCACAGTATTTTTAATAGAATAAGCAAACAGGCAGGGTTAAGACACAGCAAACAGATACGGTAGAGGCAATACAAAGAGAGTAATCATTAAACAGGCACGGGTCAGGGCAGGCAGCAAACAAACAAAACAGTAAGAACAATCCAAGGTCGAGACAGGCAGCAAACAATCACAGATGAGTAAAGCAATCCAGTAAACAAGGCAGGCAGCAAACAATAGAAAAATGAGACATGTAAACACAATCATAATATTAAGTGAAAAATGCTAAATAATGATGCACAAGGCAAATCAAGACTTCGCAATGATGTAGAGTTAGAGTCCAGTTTATATGGGGTGTGGTTGATGAGGATCAGGTGGCAAACAGGAAGTGATCAGATCCAGGTATGCGGTGTTGTGGGTAATGTAGTTCAGTGAAGTCAGGGTTAGTATTCAGGAGACCCTCTGGTGGTGTGGTGGAGGCAGTACTGGAGACTCTGGAGACTCAAAACTGACGACACCATTGGAACAGATGCTTGAGAGGCGGACGCTGCTGCCGGGACAGACTTTGAGAGGCGGACGCTGCCGCCGGAACAGATGCTTGAGAGGCGGATGCCGCCGCCGGGATTATTCATCAGAAAGGCATTTATGAATATAAAACACTTAGAATATTGGAGTGGATGTGCTACAGTTGTAGAAGACCGCTCTAGAGTACCACTAGTGTTCTGAGTGCGTGGATTTTCGATTTGAAATTTCAAAAATTTTGATTTCTGCAGTGGCATGCAGAAGGTAGTGTAAGAGTTTGGCATATTTATTTGGCAATTTGCAGTATAATACAGGCAATTATAACAAAATAAACTAAATTTCTAACCAAGCTTGAGCAATAGTAATACTAGAATATTAGAATACTAGAATTCTACTGTAATACTACAAATACCACACAATGTGAATTAATGTGATAAATTGATTTGTTAATTGGAATTATAAACATAGAAAACTGCTTGTTTTACGCCAAAAATGAAGAGAGATAATATTTTACTACTATAGTAAATAGTACTACTATTACTACTATATCTTTGGCGTCATAAACTTTTGTTCTTGGGGTTTATGGCAACTTGCTGAAATTTGCATACAATTTCTTAAACGTTATATAACCAGAAATTATAGCTATTACTTAAAAGAATAGTGTTTTTCACTGGTTATTTTTACTGTCCTCCACTGTCTCCATGCGATCCATTTAGATGAACTCAGCTGTAGAGACTGAACATTTGCGGTATTCACATGGAAAGTTTGCTTGGAAGATTGTGGCCGATGTGAAATGAGGGGTAAGTAGCTGTTTTTCATAGCATTCTCAGCAGTGTTCTTTTCAAGCCAATGAAGAGAGGGTCCTTAATAGTGAGCAGATGTTTGTCATTTAGTCATTTCAGTAATTAAAAAAAAAAAACAGTAAGGAACACTTTCCTTACTTTCCTTTAAGTCATTTAGGTGTAAAAATATAATGTCTGTAGTAAGTTTATAAATGTTTAACTATTATTTAGTTTTCTTAGTGTTTGGTCTGCAATGAAAAACAAGATAAGCATCTGAATGAATATCAAATGTTGCATCTGGCCTGATGAACACCAGTAAACTGATGCATTCCTCAGCATGTGAAACTTCCATGTACTGGCTTTTGTTTTCATAGGGTTTTTCATTAATTTTCCACAGAGCAGCTCAGGTGAAATCAGAAACCCCGGAAGTTTAATGGTAAAAGTGTAGAAATAACAACCCATTCACCTCCCAAAATCTCCCCTCTTTAGAGGTTTTACAAAAAATGTCCCATAAAAAAAGACACAATTTTCTTCCCCATCACTGCAGCAGCTGTCTTCTGGCTCCCCTAACTGTTTTTCCCAGCTTCTCCCTGATCCCTCCCCTCTACCACATCTGGATTCCAGGCCCACATTTATTTATGTGACTTGAGTTGTTTTTAAGGGAGTTTAAAGTTTTTTACCATCTACTGTTGGCAGCTGGGCTGGTCCGATGAAGTCTACAATTACATTTTACCATAGCCGGCCACTCTGAAATTACACGTTTGACCACAGAATGTCTTGAAAAGCACAACCCTGCCGCTCATATGGCAGACAGAAATAGACATGATTTCGTGTCTTGTTGGACTTTAGCCCAGTAGAAACTATGCTGCTTGACTGACGAAGAGATGTGGGCTCATTTTAGACTAAAGCAGTATACAGTGAGTTTCAAATCTGGAGTTGGCCTCGTTGAGTAAGGATCTCTCAAGAGAATGTGGAACTAACAAAGTGCTGTGGTAAGTTTAATACATGCATGCACCTCAAAAAGCTGTTTTTCTGCCACTGTGTGTAGTCTGAAGGTCAATAATACCTTGAACTTAATGTGTGTAGGACAGCATCACATTTGGAAGCAGTGAGATTTTCATTCAGTTGTCAAATAACATCAAATGTCTTGTGTCTGGCTAGAACTAGAATCATTTGAATTTATTTATAATAACTTGTTTACATGAGTGTACAGATCCATAGAAAAATTCTGATTGCTTCTGTACAGCTGAGGGGTGTGGAGAATCAGGCATTTGGATTGTCCTTCTGATAATAACAGCTGAAAAAAGACTCATACGTCTTCACTGCTTCAAACAAATGCATCCATAGACTTAAGGGTTACAGTTACTCCCTCGGTAGTCCTCACAGAAAGAGTCTTTGTTTTAGGAGTCAAAATCACTCACAAAGTCTCGTGGTCAGCATTTTTTTTCACTATGATTTTTCTTCTTTAAGAAAACATTCTCATAAACATTTTTAAAATAGCCAGTTTATGAGTGAAAAATTCCGAGCTTCAGCTTCAATGTTGTCCACATGCCTGTGAGCAAATGAAGTTTACCACAAATGAACAAAAATTAAGGATTTCAATCTGACCTCCCATCAGTCTGAGATCACTATCAGACCATGACACATGAATGAATCAAGAATCACAACTTACATTAGGATGTCTCTGTGCAAAAGCTGGTCTAGATGCTGAAATTAAAAAAGAGTTAGTGATCCCCTAACAGCTGTAATTTTAAAAAGTTCAAATTAGTTCAAATTAGTTCAAATTAGTTCAAATTAGTTCAAATTAGTTCAAATTAGATAAAATAAAAAATTAGACAATCAAGAGTTTTGCTTAATTCAATTAAAAATGGAATTATATAATGCTTTTTTACAATATAAGCAGCTTATATTTTAAGCAGCTTTACATATAATGAACCCTAACCTAGAAAACAGAAAAAATCTGAAATATATATAACACATAGTATAGAATACATGATATTATTGCAAATTATATTGATCTTATAAGATGTATATTGGCAATACAAATTAGGGATACTAAGATGGTAATCGGTTTATAAATATAACGTTGACTGAACGATGATAACTATAACAGATTTTAACCATTTGGAAAAGAAAAAAAACATCAGAAATACCTGTCATTGTATGCGAAGGCTGTAACATCCCACTGCTGTGACTAGGCAGAGAATAAAACCTATTGTAGAATCTGACTAAGCTGGTGGTAGGTCAATAGATAATGGGAAGTTTGGTAATGGAGTCTATCACATATTATACACATTGCTTTTGGCTGACCCAGGTTACAGCTGTAGTCATCATAAGTTGGCACGAGGATGAGCATCTGGAAGTGGGACAAGTGTCAGGTAGAACTGGAGCTGGGATGGTCTGTCTAAGCTGTCATCCATTCCATCTACCCGCAATCTTGTCTGCATAAGGTCATGATCCTGCTGACTTCAAGACAGATTGATTTAGAACCAGTAGAACCAGTACATCCTTTCTTATGGGAAGTGTCACCAGTTCTGGTTTACCAAATAAATGCAGCCTAAAAATCCCTTAAGGGACTGAGTCATAGAGCCATAGGACTATGTATATACTAGGTTAAAGGGATAGGTTTTTAATGTAGTTTAAACTGACAGAGTGTATTTGCCTCCTGGGCAGCGCTAGGAAGACTGCTCCAGAATTTGAGATTGCAGTGAATGTAAAGGACTCTAATGAGACAGGAGCTCACTCGGGTCATGAGGAGCTAAACAATTCAGGTCCTTGTAGGTAATTTTATATTAATAAAATTAGGTTTATTCAATACTTAATAGGAAGCCAGTGCATTGTTGACAGAACTGCACTGATATAGTCATACTGTTTTGTTTGCATAAGAACTCTGGCTGCTGCATTTTGGACCATCTGTACTATACAGCTGTACTACTACTACAATAATCTAGTCTTGATGCCATGAATGCATGAATTAACTTTTTGGTGATTGACATAGAGAGCATGTGTAATAATTTGTATATATTTTTCTCTTGGTTAAGTACTAGCTACGATTATACTGACAGGAAAAGGGAAGTATTCTTTTCTAAGGTTGGCCAATACACCAGTAAATTGTTGAGTATTCCAGTTGCATTAGTTGTGTTTCCACTCTGTAAAAGAAGATCAGGCAAATTACTTTACTTAGAGGAGAGCATCCAAAGCATACACAGGAAAACATGAAAGTACAAACATTGATGTCATAGCTGGTTGATTTAAAATATTATTTGAATCGCCCCAACTGCTTGTGGACACTTAAAAGTGGAGAGACCTGCATCAGACTGACCCTCTGTACCAGCAGTTTCTGATTAACAGCCAGGTCTTAAAGGATAGATCTATTGTTGCAAGCGTGTTATTGTAGTGACATAAACGTGACATGGGACAAAACAACCTGATTGGTCACTTTACATGATAGTCAGACAGCCTCTTCCTGTCTTAGTGGGTGGTCCTTGGCCATTTGATGCTGATATAGAGCCCAGACATTTTCAGCAGTAAGTTTACCTACCCAAGATGATAACAATGTCCATTGTTTTCAGGATGAAACACAGCCATTTAGCATTTAGACTTTTGTATTGCAGAATAATTAATGCAGAGCTATGAATGAAACAGCTGCAGATACCACAGCATAGATCAAAGTATAACAGGATGTTAAGTCCCTGCATTATTGCTGCGTCTGTATCACTGAGTCTCTAGGAACTGTTTTGTGTTGATAAAATTAAGTTGCTGATGGTCCTTTCACCGGCTCTACTTTTGTCATTTCTTCTGCATGAGAAATAATAACTCCACCATGCTTAATATTTTATTGTTAAAGATGTAGTCATTTCTGAGATACTAATTGTACCAAGCAGAATGACAGCAATAAAGCATATTTTAAGCTGCTGTTTAGACTCAGCACACCCTTTGCACCCTTTGCACCCTTATACCTGTACACATACAGATCTTATGGGACTATATAGTGTCTCAAAAGAAGAAACAATCTTAATATATGATCCAATAAGGATAAATAGCTTATATTTTAAATGATAAACATGCTTTTTAAACATCTAATTATCTTATACTTTTATGAATTATAGAAATTCATAAAACAATTATAATTTACATGCATGAGATTATGGTTTTTTAAAGTTAATCAAACATTTGGGGTCTTTACATTTCATTGATTATTGATTTGGTGTAATATGTATATACGTTTTTTTTTTTTTTACTTTTGTAATATTCTAAAGCTCAAAGCTGACACAGAAGATACAGAAACCACATCACTAGGGGCCAGTTGACGCTGTTGTTAGATGTCCGTATTTTACTGTGAAATTTTAGTCCTGAGTGGAGAAACACAGTGTTTAGTGTCTGTAACTGAGCCATCAGTTGAACCACGCCCCAAAAGCATTGTCCACCTTATTGCCAGACAACTTTCAGCTTACGAACATCATGTAGCTGTTACAGAGGATACCTTGGATAGTTATACCGTTTCTGATTGTTTGCTGCCTGCCCTGACCCATGCCTGTCTTACGATTACTCTCTGGAGGTAGGAGCCCAGGCGAACATATTTTAGTTATCAGGGGACTTAAACAGCATTTGAATTTGCACTAACCTTTCGCACTTTGGCAGCACAAACTGAGTGGGTAGAGGACAGACTTAAATTATTGTTCGCTAAATTATCAGCTCATCGAGCTGGCTATACAAATGAACAACGTGATCCGCTCCTGCCAACCCACTGGTATGTCTCCCCGACAAACACAACCTACCTCACTCAGTGTTGAACCCATGCAGCTTGGATACACTCACTCAGGAGGAACGTACACGCTGACTTCAAAATCACCTCTGTCTCTATTGTAGTAAACCAGGTCATATCAAAGTCAATTGTCCTACTCGTCCCTCATCAGATCTTATGGTGAGTGTCACTAATACTTCTGAAACGCATCAATCTATTATCACCACCAGAATTAATCATGGCTAACAGAACTGTATCCACATTGGTTTAATTGACTCAGGAGTGGCAGGCAACTTTATCTCTCAAGAATTTGTTCAGATGAACAATATTTCATTAACCTCCTGTGATTCCGCTATAGCTGTGGAGGCACTAGACAGCCGTCCTCTTGGAGAGGGAGGCATCAGCCATCTAACTAAGAGCATCAAAATATGCATGTTCTACATGCTATTCAATTCAATGCTATTCAATAACATGACATTCAATTCTGTCATCTCATCACCAAATCATGAAATAATCATGGAGGGAGGGAGAGATACTCCAATGGGGTCAGGGTCAGTTGTTCATGCAATTCTTTAAACCCCCCAGAGATAATCCAGGCCTCTAAGACCAAGGTGGAAGTGTTTAATAAAGTGGGAGCTTCTCAGCTACCACCTCATCGCTCCATTGATTGCGCCATAGAGCTAGTACCCAGTGCATCACCAAGAGAGCAGACCCCCCCGATTCTGATTGAGGGAATCAGAGGGAACCGTCACCAGACCCGTGCCTGTCTTACGATTACTCTCTGCCTTGTCTTCATTGTTGCTGTTCACTGTGTTTTGACCCTGCCTGTCTGTTCATTCTGTTAAATACTGCAAATGGATCCTACCACTTCAAACCCTTCATTACAGTAGCAATGAAACTTGACTGTGGTGTTGACTCACATCATCTGTGTCTGGGCCAAAAAGATGTGCTTGAACACACCACTAAACTCTAGTCAACTGCCAACTTGCACATACTTTCTGTGACTGTGTAGGTGGAAAACAACTCTCACACACCTGCAGGTTACAGGATACTTTATTTGTCCTTTAAAAAGGTAAACCAAAAGAGCTAGCATATTAAAACATAGTATACAATGCAGCACTTGCTTAATTTTTAACACCAGTCAACACTTGCCACAGACAGACTCATGTAATTTCAAAATAAAAGCCTTCTGCGTGTGCCCTGTTGACTTTGTTATTTGCATGCTTTCATAACTTTTCAGATCGCTGCTACTTTTCAGTTTGCACGTGTAATCCATATTTCTATATTTCAGAGTTCATTTATTATTATGTGTGCCTTATTTTATTTTATTTTTTATATTTTTTCTACTTTATTTTTACGCAACTGTCCTGGCATTCACTGTGGACAGCAGAGTAAGAATTTCATTGTACAGGTGAAACCTGTTTCCTCACTCTTCCTTAACATGCTCAATCAGCCGAAACACTGCCTGTGGGGTCTGACCAATGCTAGCCTCTAGCCTCATATTTTATTTTTCTAATTTACACTCCTAATAGATTTAGACTGATTTTATTTGTACCCTACTCAAAGCTCTCAACGCACTCAACACTTTTCCTTATTCCTGAAGAAGTTTTATATTGTAATGGACCCTGTAATTCTATTTAAATAGAATAGAATTGAATTAGTGAATCAAAGAACACCCATTTTTTATTATACATGCATGCACCATTCAGTGCATGCATGAGACTTCCTGTTTCCATTTTTACCATGCCATTCCTATACAATTGAGCAGCTTCAATGCCTTGGCATAATGTTCGTCAAATTTAGTGTCAGTTACATGTATCTCCATGGAGTAGTATGTAAAGAATTCACCATTCACTTTTCAGAAAATCAAAAATGGATAACTTTCTGTTGGGCGGAGCTAATGACTGTTAATGCAATAGTTAAAAGGTGAAACCTCAGCTGAAGCCGAGGAACAATAGGGTCCTTCATATATAATATATCCTTCATATATCACTTTATATATACACACACACACACACACACACACACACACACACATTTAGTGTATAGTGTTGAGTCAGGAGCCATGTGAACAGCAGGAAGACTGCAGAGTCTAGTTGCACTTCATGCATTATTACGAGTTTCCAAAGGTGCTTAGCAGGCTGCATCCTTTCTACTTGAAGTCTTGCCATTAGACACAAGTGCTGAAGATTTGAATCCTCCAGAAGCCTTTAAAGATGCCCTAGGCTTGTATAGAAATGAAAGTCTTCACCGGTGACCCTTTTTTTTGCCTGTTCTTCCATTCTTGAAAGGTATAAAATATTTTGCTTCTGCCTTTCTGTTTTTGATGGGATAACTCTTGTTTTGCTGATAATTTCATGTAAAAATCTCAGTCAAATGTGATAAGATGAACGACAATTATAGTTTTTTTGTCAGATAATTTGTCATTTGAATATTTGCACTAGTTCTTGTGTATGTATTTATATTGGCAAATGTTGCTTAGATGGTTTATGTGGGTCTGTAAGGTGACTGTGAGTGTGCACGTATAATAATTGTGCTTGTTTATGTGTGTGTGTGTGTGTGTGTGTGTGTGTCTGTGTGTTTATGTGTGTATTCTTGTTTATCTACCATTGTCGGGACCAAATGTCTAATTATCAAACATACAAAATTATGCTTTATTAAAAATGTAAAAATGCCAGAAGATTTCAATAAGGGTAAGGTTTGAGGGTAGGATGAGGGTTAGGGAATAGAATATTGTTTATACAGTATAAAAGTTATTGTGTCTAGGGAAAGGCCATACAAAATAATAGAAACTTAATGTGTGTGTGTTAATGTGTGTGTGTGTGTGTGTGTGTGTATGCACGCGTGTGTGAGAGGGAGGGTCTCTCTTTCAATTGTAATGTGATCTGACTGAGTCATTTGAGCTCACTCTGTTGTATGTCAGTGGATGGCATGGGTAAGCTATTCAGTGTAGATAGACCTTATGGCAGTAGCTGTTGATGAATCCCCATAGAAACATCAAAGAAAGCTGCTGTTTACCTTCTGTTTCTCTGACACAGCTTATTATGCTGTAAGTATGAAGAGATATCCAAAAAAATAACAAGTTACCCAACTGAGTCACCCAGCAGAAACCAGAAACAACACAAGACAGGGACTGTAGCAGAGGAGAATAATTTTCAAACTGCTGATCATCTTCGACAACACTTCCCACCTTCTATATGAAGCTTGTCGGATTGAGTGCTTTTATGGTTGTTTGAATACAATGGTTGTTTGTGCCTGCTGCAATTAGACTGTACAATACATCTATCATGTGCAAAGGCAGCATTGAACTTTAGTAGACTAGGTGATCACACCCATTCTCCACAACCTAAAAAGATAGAAACAAACATTTTGTGCCCACTAACAACAACAACTGTTGTTTCTATTATTATTTTGTTGATTATATACTGTATGTTGTATACATACTGTATATCTATCTGTCTGTCTATCTGTTCATCTGTCTTATGTTTATTATGCACCCTTATGTGGCCCATGTTAGAAGAACTAATATGACAATTGTCCCATTAGTTTCTACTTTCTGGCGACATGATCATGATTTTTTTTTCTCTATGGCAACATGCTACTGTCTAGCATGCTGCTGTCTCTGATGTAATGCTTTACATTAGTGGACAGCCTCTGTCTGTCAGTGTCTGGTTGGGTGTTTTTTATTTGAGTTTAGTATTATGAAGCGGCTGGCTGGTAGGAGAGACCCAAACATTTCTTTGGGGGGAGGCAACACACTTGAGAAGTGACACTTTTTTTGTTGTTGGCTATATGAGGAGCTGGCAGTCAAAGCTCCCTGGCAGCCATCCAACAGGACACAAAGTGGCAGGGGACTTCTTAAAGTCCTCTGACTGATGTTTCACCATCCTTCTCCTTGATGCCTAAGAAGTTTAACCATAAATGCCTCTCCATGAGCACCAATGCCGCCATGGAGCGGCCAACATTGTTGGCCATTTACTTAGTGGCCCAGAGAGCAAGGTATGTGGCCCAATGTAATTCTTTAATATCATCAGGCCCGACATCCCTACCCTCATCTAAGTCCTAAAAGAGGTTGGCTTGGCACATTTGCAAGATAGCAATAGTATGCAAGCAACCAGCAACATGACCCGTAGCCATAAATGCTTTCCCCACCAAAGATGTTGTGTGACAGGGCTTGGTGGTGAGTGCCAGGGCTGAAAGAGTTGATGTAACATTGGATAAGAGCTATGAAGTGAGTGTCACCTCAACCCACTGCAAAATCCCAAAGCTGTTCTCTTTCAAGCCCACAATGGAGACATAATTGTGCACAATGGGGCTCAAAAAATTGAGATTGGCCTTATCCGCAATCATTACTTCATCTGTATTGATGGATACAAACTCAACACTGCATGGACTGATGGATACGGCCTCTCAGTGGACACAAGGCTGTTCAGTTCGATCTCAATTGTACTGTATCTCACCGGTCCTGGTCTCTGCCTCTATCTTTGCAGATACAGTTGACTGTGAGATTGTGGTTCAATGAGCAATCAGAGAATTTTTAAACCAACATAGAGCAGGTGGTTCTACTAGGGGCAAAAGCACTGATGCAGTCAGGGGGAAACACCAGTATGATCTAGAAATAGACTGTACATGGACAATTCCCTAGATGAACACAATACATATACTCCTGGGCAATGCAATTGTTGACCAGGTGTACCAGCTCTTCAGCTGCCCTTTAACCACAATTTTCCTACCATCCAGCCACCTTTTCAATTCAATTCAACTTTATTTATATAGCGCTTTTCACAAAATGTCATTGTTACAAAGCAGCTTTACATGTATGATAAATGTACACAGCACACATAGACAGACATACAGACAGACAGACAGACAGGCAGACAGACACACAGACAAAGAGAAAACAGGTGATATTATGCTTGTTATACAATCATATATGGGGTATGAATAGATAGTATGAGAATAATTTAATAATAAGTGCAAAATTAAAGCTGATTACAGCAGCCTCCTGATGGCCTCCGTTTTTTAGCTCCATCATCTGGAATGGTTATGAACAGGAGGATGGCACGTGATGATTCTCCTGGCTCTGGCATAAACTCTAGTTACCTCGGGATGAGTATCCCGAGGTCGGGGAGAAAAACAGAGAAAACAACTTAGCGTAGCTGCTGTTCACTGTATTACATAAATGCTTCACTGAAAAAATGTGTTTTTAGTCTAG